>JAVJIF010015266.1:0-131685 GCA_038442645.1 Agave tequilana | reverse complement strand
TACTTCTAATATCTATGGTAGGATGAAACTAAGTAAAAGAATGCTTAAGCAGTTAGAAACTCATCTTTCGTGTTGTGTTAGGTTAAGCAACATTTAAATAATCGCTAAAATCATCCAAGATCTTTGATAAATTACATCTAAATCATCGCTAAATCATCCAAGATCTTTGATAAATTAAAGGTGAGTGGTATTGCTCTAGTTTATACATCGAAAATATGATTTGAAGCTGCTGAACTTATTGTTTAGTTTAACTTAATTATTTTTTAAAAATCAGTACTTTGCTTGCCTACATAGTTCGTGAATTAATAGGTTATGATGATCACATATAATCTATGCTTTTTGTAACTAAGTAGAAAGTAAAGATCTTAGTGATTACATGCCTTATATTCTAATTTGTTAACACTCCACTTCATTTTGAGAGAGAGTGAACTAGTTACTAGTTTCTTCATGCTTAGTAAATTCTTTTCCCTAGATTGTTTTCTTATTAATATTTTTTTAAAGAAGTAATAATCAACCATCTTTCAAGTTTATTTCTTAATTTGCCTGGATAATTTCTAAGTCACAAAGAATATCATTTTCCTGTGGATCAACCTGTATTTTCTCGTACTTCACTGTAAGTCGTGCACTTGCGGTTATATTTAATTTCTCGTTAACAACTTGTTATAGTCTTGGTCAGATTGTAGCTAAGGACTGAAATCAATCATTTGAAAATTATCTGATTTGCATTCCACAAATAAACACAATAATGTTACAGGCACAGATTTTAACATGGCCATGGTATAACATAAGAACAAATGCATGACCCAAATATACTACAGAAAGTTGCCAAGTTTATATTAGATTTATACTATACATCCCAAAAAGCTGTTAATATCAGCTTCCCTAAAATGCCAGAGACAATTTTATGTGCATGTGTGTGCACACGCACACAATCCAGACACCATTAAAAAAAGTCGACTTTTGTAGGTTCACAGCAAAGAACCTCCAAATGCCATCGTCTTCCAATCATTGCAGCTTTACCGGTCAGTGTTGATTCATCTCACAGCTAATGCACACGATTAGCTTCTGTAAAAGATAAAAGGAAAAAAAACTCAACAAACTCAACAAACAATTTAAATTTTGGAGATCAGAGTTTGTAATGAGAATGTAGGAAAGCAGTATCAGGTATTGATTTCTGTTAAAATGCAATAGATATCAATATCCAGGCTTCAGTAGATTATTTCCAGTAAACCTTTCTACTCTTTTTCCATGAAATCAGGTCTCATGAACTTTCACTACATCTTTCCCCCAAGAAGTATGCTATATGTGAATTGAAAACATTCAACGTTAGCCAGTATTGCCGGATAACTAATGGGAAAGCTTTTATGATGAAGCTTGTGATCTGCACCTACCATGTAGCCCATCTATTGAACATCTCCAGTCCCCAATGTGTAAATGATGGGTTTATGACAAAACGTGAAAGAGATCAGTTGGTTCACTTTTATGCATATATAAAGGCATATAATCTAAGTGGTTTGGAGCAGAGAATGAAAAAGTTCAACCTAAAACTACGTATATTCTTTCTATTCTTCTTCGTTCTCTTATTCCTTTGAGAGAAACAAAGGATTCACTTATTTGTGGGCTGCATGTGAAGTTAAGAGTCTAATCTCCCAGTAATCTGACAATTCTCTCCTTCTGCTAGTGAATTCATTTGATAAATTCCCCATGGACATTGGTCAAATTAGATTAAACCATGTATTTGAAGGCAGCAGTGTAGGCAAGATTTCGAAGGTGGGTGCGTGGGTGGTTGGGGGGGCACAAAGTGGTACTTTCTCCCGTGCTTGAACTTTGACTTGGTGTCAATTTTCTTATGAGAAATTTATCCGCGGATCATTAAAATTTTAGTCAAACTTATAAAATTGAATATAAAAAATATTCTGAAATATGTATTTCTTTCATTAGCCGTAAGGTATAAGAGAGAAAAATTTATCTAATTCACTAGGCATAATATGAAGGTGACGAATCCTCATAAATGCTAGTGTAGAATGCATTCTTCAGAATTTATCTTTTCATTTGTATGCTCAGTTATTTTTCATCTGAGTGCTCAATTCCTTTCCAAAACTTGAAAGAACACAATGCCAAGCTAGTTAACCTATAAAACATTGTTAATGATGTCTACATAATATAATCCCCACATAGTACAAATAGTATGCAGATCTACATGACAACTCAAGCATTGAAGATAGAAAAACTATATTTGCTCGGTATTTATTCCAAAATCATATACCGATGCACTATTAAAGAGATTTGTCTTACTTGAAGTCAAATTTATGAAGACTACACTTGCATCTCATTTTTAGATTTCAGCAATTTGTCACCTCAAACTAGAGAGACATGCATGGAAGCCAATATGTATGGTATGATCTAACCCGTCTAAATATTTTACATGGATCTTGCAAGTCGATATATAGATAAGCCTGGACAAGGTCGGCGACGGGCACTGAAATGATTTTTTTTATGTTTGAGAGAGATGCTAATGATGATCTTTCTAGCAGGGACACTAATTCCAGTTGGAGAATTGTTGGTTACTCATAATCAGATTTTGCATATGATCTAGAAAGATTTCTAACAGTTCTATCATTAGTTAAAAGGCAACTTTACAGTCAACAGTTGTTTTGTCTACTATGAAGGTAGAGTATATGACAATGGCATAAGTAATGAAAGAAGTTATTTGGTTAGAGTTTGGTGTAAATCTTAGCTTACACAAGGTAACTGCAATGTTTTATAACAATCAGATTATAAAAGAACCAAACCATGGATTGAAATCACGGAATCAGAATCGGCTGGTAGTTTTAGGTATCAGAATTAGCTATATCGGCCATTTCGACTCAGTTATATCGGTCTCAATCAAAAATAATTTAAACAAATAATTTTTAAATTTTTAAAAATGTTCAAATAATTAGTAACATATTGACAATTTTTTAAAATAATTGATGAAATTTGAATCACAGATTCACATTCGGACAAAAACATTACAATAAATAACAATTGATGCAAAGGCATGTTTTTTAATTTATATAACAATATAAAGACATTACAATATAATTAATCTAACAAACTAATTATATGCTATATAATTTATTCATAACAATCATTTTCTAACCGTTTTCTAAATTAATTCATTAATTTTATTTCATGACAACCATTTTGTAACGAAAAATTAGCATTTTTCTACCAAAGAAGTTTAAACAATTAATATGATAAACTACTATGTAATTAATCTAACAAACTAATTATATTCATGACAACAACCATTTACTAACATTTTCTAAATATATTAATTACTTATATCAGAGACAAAAAAAATATTGCTCATTTTCTAACCAATTTTAACATTTTTTTAAAAAATTTAAAAAAAAAATAATCTAGCAAACTATTCCTCTTGCTACTTACCAATTTTGATTTTTTCCTCAAAATTTTCTCTTCAGGGAATTATTGGCAAGTTGAGAGGAGTATTTATAATTTTTAGTAAGAATAAGCATAGGATTCTCTCGGATTCGGAATAACTTGATGTAATACAAGATCGCAATCACCTTCGAATACAAATAAAAAAGAAAAAATTAGGATTTTACAAAAATGAAAAAGAGAGATTAGGGTTGGAGAAAGAACCAGATAACTTTAGACTTCGCACCCCTTACGAGAGCTTCACACCCCTTACACCACGGGCTTCGCACCCCTTACATCACGGGCTTCACACCCAAATACTCAAGAGCACTCTCAAGAGAATTTAACTGGAAAGTTTTTTTTTAATTATTCATTGTCTACTTATTCATTGAGTTGAGCATTTTTATATAGGCTCCTACAAAGTGAACTTCTCGGATATAACCGATGTGGTACTAAAAGCAAGATAAACAAAACACATCTCTAAATAAGCTAAGGCATGAAAAGAAAACTAGGAACTGGCGTGATGTCATCAATTCCCTCGTGGTGAGAAAAACTCGACCCGGTCGAGTGAGGACTCTCCTCATGAAGCATCTCAATCGGGCCAAGGTGGTGGTTGTAGCAGCATCACTGATACGCCATGTTGATACCATGGTGGTGGAGGTGGAGCTAGTCTCCATGACGGGTCGGTTGTGAAAGATGGCAGCTCGATCAACACATGGAGTAGACCAAGGTGCATCATCCCTGCTGAAGTTGGAGCTAATACCAGGATCTCATGGGCTATCAAACTCGCAAACAATGAAAGCAATCCTCTTCAGAGCCCTATCGAAGTCTTTACACCAAACGTGCAACTTCCTTACAGCCTCACAGCGACTCGTAACCATCACCTTATTATCAACCACAAATTTCTGCAAAGTATTATACGGTTATGCAGCAAATTTGTGAGTATCATTGCAAATTGCTATCGGCCTAGTGATATCATCAATATATGCAACAGGCAACTGCAATGTAGTAGGCTCAACTATTTCATTCACGTCATCACTAGCGCTATCAGACATGTGAATTTCATCAATAACCAGTGTGTCGGCACCAAGTGCTGTGTCTTCAATTATACTAACAGTATTGGAAGAAACGTGGACTTCCTCAATAACCTTCGAGACGTCAACTTCACACTAGACACAATTCTAACATGTTGACTCTCCGAAGGACACTGATAATCATAATGTCTATATCCCTCACATTTAGAACACCTGGCCTTAGCATAGACTAGGATTTTAAAAGTCAAGTCCAACCTTAATACAACATCAAAGGCCTCTTCAACAATGTCTAAGTCATAGGGGCCAGTAATCATAGCACGTTTTATTTTAGGTCGTAAACCCCAAACAAACCTAGTTAGAATCTAAGAAGGGTGCTCTCTCACTTCACTATGATGGGTTAAGTCCTTAAATATGGCAATGTAATCATGAACAGACATATGACCCTGATGGAGATTGTCTGCTGGTCTTAGTAGGGTCCCTATAATGCTGACCAGTCATGATGTCTCAAGCAAACAAGCAGATGCAGTGGAGAACCCTAGAGTCAATTAAACTACATGTATGCACTAAACAAAAAATACCCTAAATTTTAAGTTCTAAATACAAAGAAAAATGCATTCCTAAAATGATGAAAAGCGATAAATGCTGATGCAACCACTAGATCGAAGCAAATAGCATTTCAACTAACAAATTATAACAATCCATATAGTACTTGCAAGTAATCTAACAGTTAACGATTCAGATCAAGTTATGATATCACCTGAGGGGTGAGTCGTTCACGCACAAACGCAAAAATTCTCTAAGATTCCTCAGAGAAATACTCACACTGAAGAGCTGACATCGCCCACAAGACTCCTGGACAGCGGTGATAAGAAGTGAAAGATGGCTACCTCGAGAATGGCGCAAATCGGGGCAGAAACAAGTTTTGGACTGTGGTGCGCTAATCTACTGAGTTGAATTTGGCAGACGACTGAAGGTTGAACCAGGATATGAAGGCTGTAGATGTGTAGTGTTGCTCTCTACAAATCCGTTGTTTCGAAAACGGCTCGAATCGGGCTTGAAACTGTTGGCCCGAAGGCCTTCCACCCTAGTTTTGATGATGATTAACTCATGTAGTTATGTTTACTAATAATCTTGTGATTTTAGTTTCAGATCATATAACAAGATATTAGTTGGTGATTGCTTCAAAAAGAGAAGTTTGGAAGCCTTCACTTGGTGATTCCCGAGCCTGAGCGTCAAGATCATACATAGCCATGCTCATTGGATCACGGTGTTTGGACCGAGTCGACTTGAAGATGAAGATCGTCAAGAAGACTTAGGTATCATAGAGTTTAGTGTGTTTTAGATCCAGTTGTAAAGCTTAGTATAGTTGATATGCTCAAGTGCACAACACACACAAGTTTTATGTTTTGGATTTGGTTTTCATGAATAGATTGATCAAAACAAGTTTACTTTGTTTTTATGTATATTAGATGTGCTCTATATACATACATGCTTACATGACTTAAACAAACTTATTTTGACTTTCCTTTTCATGTATTGAAAAATACAAGTTTGATAAAATACAAGTTTTGGTTTTTGGTAAAAATGATAAAACACAAATATGGTTTCATATGCTTTATATTTGAGTTAAAATGTTTATCACAAGTTTATATACCAATGCAAAATGTTAAAACTATTTTTGGGTATTTTTACAAAGACTTAAAAGATTTTTAGAAATATTTTTTACATGTGTTTCTGTTCCAGAACAGTGGCTGACAGGCCAGGTCGGCCGCACCAAAGGCCGGTCGACCCTTGCGGTCGACCGACGTGCACAAACTGTGCACGTTTGGCAGACACAGGGACGGTCGGCCGGGGCACGGACCAGAGAGCTTTGCTCTCTGTATCTGGGCGGTCGGCCGTGCGGTCGACCGGGATTGCCAACGGTCATATTTCTGACCGTTGGCGGTCGGCCGGCCGGCCGACCGCTAGCCTGTCAGGCTGCCAGATCAGCCTAACGGCTAGTTTCTGTTTTGGCCTATATAAACCCCATTTCTTTGGGATTTTGGCTAAGATTTTCTGAGCTAATTTTTCCCTACTCTCTGGTTTTAAAAAGAAGTTTTTAAAAGAGTTTAAAGAGCAAAAAGATTCATCTTGTTTGTTTTTAAGTGTTTTGTTATTTTCAAAGAAAACAAGTTTTTGGAAGTGGTTTCTTGTCCTTCATTTCTATATCAATTTGGTATTTTTTCCCAAGAGTTTTTCTTTGATCAAAACACTTGTTTTTCCATACTTGAGCTATCATCTATCATATTCTATTAGGATCATTGTTTTGTGGAAAAGTGAAAAGAGAGATTGTTTGTAGTTGAAAGATACCACCAAGTTGTAAACACCCTTACTTTTGTTGTATCCCTCTTTGGTAGAGGTTGATCGGGTGATTGGTTTGCTCCCTCTTCGGTAGAGGTTGAGATTTGTGTTTGCTCCCTCAAGTGTGAGGTGGAGTTTGGTTTGTATCCCTCTTCGGTAGAGGTGATTGTGGTTGTATTGGCTACGGGCCTACCCCTCGGTTGTGAGGCGGTGTTTGAGAGAGGAGTTCGGTACTCCCTTTGTTGTAACAAATCCTCCTTGGTGGAGGTTCCCTCGGTGGGAGATAGTGGATTGGAAATCCTTCACGGTGGTGAAGGCGGGGATGTAGAGCTAGGGGCTCGAACCTCGAAACATATCTTGTTGTTAGCGTTTGATCCATTGTCTCCTAACTCTCTCTCTCTTTTATTTGTGCATTGCATTATTCATATTGCCATATCATTCATACTTGTGTTGTGCCTTGCATTATTTCATATTGCTCATTCTTATATGCTTGGCTTGCTTGTGTGTGTGCCTCACTTGTACTTAACCACAAGAGCTTCATATAGCACCTCAACCCATATCTAGGGGAATCAAGAGGAGTTAGTCCAGAGCCCTTCACGGGGAATTCGGCTACACTTGTGTGTTGTACTAAGTGTGTTGCAATAAGTTTTTAAGCTTCCGCATTTAGCGCACTTAGTTTCTAGATTAGCATTTACACCTATTCACCCCCCCTCTAGGTGTTTTTCAATTGGTATCAGAGCCTACGCTCCTGATATTAGGCTTAACATCCTAGGAGTGAGATCCTTTTGTTTGCTAATCTATTGTTTGCATTTGCTTGTTTGCACACTCATATAGTTTACCATGGACTTCATGACCCCACCTAGTTTTGACCCTTCCAACATTGTTATTTGGAAGTATAGGATGTCCATGTACCTAAAAACCCTAGGATTGCATGTTTTCCTTGCCGCTACCAAGAGATGTTATCTTGGTGATCGCAATCATATAGGGGCCAATGCACAAGCCCTTGAGGCCATTAGAAGCACGCTTTCTAAAGAAGATCTTACGCATGTTTCTAATCTTGATTCCGCCTTTGCAGTGTGGAACAAGTTGACAACCACAACCACCTCCAAGCTTCAATTGCCAATCCAACCGGAGGAATCTAGTGGAGAATCCGATTCACAATGCTTTATGGTCCAAGGGAATGACTCCCTTGAGGTACAATCGGAAACTCAACTAGATAGTTTTGATTCTAGTTCTTCATGTGATGATAATGTTGACCCCAACACTTTAAATGAAGAACTATCTATTGTTTGTGAAAAATTAATAGAAAAATATAACATTTTGAAAAAGAAGACATTTGCTTTAAATAAAGAAAATGAAAAATTGTCTTCTAAACTTGACAAAGTTTTGCAAGAAAAGGTTGAGGTCTGTAATGAAAGGGATTCATTGAGATCTCAACTTGAACTTGCATTAAAGAAAATAAATTTTTAAAATCTAAAGATGATTGTGAAACACTTTTGAAGAAAAATGAAAATTTGTCTTCAAGAGTTGATTTTGTTTTAAAAGAGAATGTTGCTTTGAAAAACAAAATAATTTCTATTTCTAATGATTTAAATGTGTGTTTAAAGAAGAATGATTGTTTACAAAATAAGATTAATGCACATGTTTGCCATGCTAGGGTAGGTAGTATCACACACTTCACCTATTGCATGCTCCACTTTATCTTCAAGTGTTAAAATGATATAAATATTTTGAAGAAGAGTGTTGATTGTTTGGGCTCCACTTTGAGCCAATGTGTAGTGGGTCATACACGTTTGGAAACTTTGTTTCGAAAGAAACAAGTTCCATCTTTTCATGCACACCCTCCACGGCATACACATGCTCCTCACGGACAGCATCACACTATGTATGCTCATGTGTACACTTGTACACAATGTGGACGTATGGGCCACCTTGCTAAATTTTGCTTTGATAGATTACATACTTCAAATTTAGCAACTAAATTTGTTTGGGTTAGAGAAGGTACTAACCCTCATGGACCCAAAAGACAATGGGTACCAAAGACCACCCCTCCTATTTTTGATGTAGGTGTGGGCTCTCACATGACGTGAGAGATGCCGTACCTTGGAGTGGATGCGTTTCGAGCTTCATGGAAATCAAATGGATGCATCACTTTCAAGGGAAGTTTGGTGGGAAGACCACCTTGGTTTGGAGACAAGGAAAGTTGCCTTCTAGGTTTTGGTAACGATCCCTAACTCCTATTTATTGTTTACATGCTTTTCATATCATATGTTTATAGCATGTTTTGATGTTTATTGATCATTATGAATATGCCATGTTAATTAGATTAGTGTTATACATGTTAGTTGTTTGAGACACCCATGTTTAATATGGACTTATATTTTTGTGTTCTCACCTTGTTTGAACTAATTTGTATGACCTAGATCTAATGCATATGCATGTACATATTGATCATATATGATTTGTATTTCATATTTTTTATGTTTATAGATTTTTGAGAAAATACCATGATTATTGAATCCTTGACATACATGAATAGCAATTTGAGACACCCATATTTAAAATGGATTATTATTTTGTGTTCTCGTATTTGTTTAACTATCATGTTTATCATAGGTTTAATAACATGTGAATTTTCTTAATAATCATGTTTAAAAATTTATCAAGTTTATCATGATTGGTTTACATTTTGTATTGATGCTTCATGATTTGAATATTTGTTTAGATGTTAGTTTTCATTAAGACTAGGATTTATACTTGTACATATAGTGGGTCACAAATAAATCTATATATGTTTGTGCTTGAATACTTATTTGAACCCATTAGATGTGCTAGTATAGTCTAGTTTTGATGATTCATACATTTTAAATTTGTATTCCTATTTTTGGATTTGTTTTATGTGTTTGAGTTTTCATTTCATGTATATGTATATTTTATCAAACTTTAAGATATACATGTATACCCCTTGAGTCATTTGTCATTCATGCAAATCTATAAATATGGACTCAAATTGTGTTTAGGGATATGTATGTATACTTTTTGTGTTGACAAATCATACATATACCTTGAAATGAAATTTGTTTTAATGGAAATTTAGTTTTTCATGTTTCCATGTGTTTTTGTTTAACTTCATGTATATGTCCATTTTATCCAAATTATTGTTTATACATATACATTCTTTGAGCCACGTGCCTTCATGCATATATCTTTGTGGACTCGTTGTGTTTGGATATGTATGTATACTTTAGTTTCTATAGGACATACATATACCTTGAAGATTAAATAAGTTTTGATGATTTTCGTGTTTTCATGTTTCAAGGAATTTTGAGCTTATTGACCATCTTTCATGATTATGATCTTCACATTGTATTTGTACACTCACATTTATTGTTTACTCATGTGTTTGTTTTCATGAGTCATATTTATGCTTAATTGATTATGAGTGTTGACTATTTTGTGAATTTCATATTTTCATGAAAAATAATTTTGTTTTATTCCTTACTTGAAGGATTTCGTACTAGTTAACAAGTTTTTCATTTAACTAGTTCGTATTCTTCATATGGTAGTGATTTTCAAACATACTATACTTTCAATCTATTTTTGAAAACCCCTACCATCCTACGGGCGGATGGATGGGCGACCATGCTTATGTATGCTCTATATTGAAAGAATCCAATGATACATGTGCATGAGTTGGGTGGTAGTTATATGATGTATACACTTGATCATTATTGTTGTTTCAATTGGTATCATTGAAATTCTTTCAATTGGTATCAATTTTGACCTTTCTTGTATACTCATATATGTTTGTATGTATGTATGTTTTTAATTTCAATAGTATCAATTTCGATTGGTATTAAATTTTTTTCATACATATATATTTTGTTTATGCTAAGCTTGAGCTTCAACTTTGTTTCAATTGATTCAATTTTCAATTGGTATCTTATTACAAGCTTATGCATGTGTTTTGTTAGTATTTCATAAAGGGGGAGAAAATTCGATTTTCATATTTCAATTGGTATTTGTATTTTCACTCCCTTGCTTTATGATAGAAAATAAAAAGTTTAAATTGATATCATATACTTAAAAAGAAAAATACTCTATTTTGATATCAAGATGTTTACTTGAATGTTTTAAAAATTGGTATCTCAAAATTTTGTTTTAAAAGATAAATACAAAAGTTTTGATTTATTTTGCCTATATGCAAGGAGAGCTTAACATCTCTTCTACATATAGATTCATGTTGAGTGTATCTTGTATTGAGGAGCTTGACATCTCTTCTTTATGTGGTACACGTGTGTAGGGGGAGCTTCACATCTCCTCTTATACATTGCATAGTATACGTTATGTGAATTAGGGCTTGTCATCCCTCCTTCATGTAATGTATCTATGTAGGGAAGCTTCACATCTTCCTCTTCATGAATGTATATAGCATATACCATTTATTGATCTTTATTTACTTTCAATTGGTATCAAGATGCTACTTTGACATATTTTCAATTGATACTTTAATTGATTGTCACCCCTATTTGGTTTTGTTTTTTGTTTTAGACAAAAAGGGGGAGAACCTTGTTTTTATTAACCCTTTATTGATTCATTGTTTCGAACAAAAAGGGGGAGAAAAATTTATTGATTTGGTTTTGCTTTTACCCTTTTTATTGATGATTGTTTCTTTGTAATAAAAAGGGGGAGAAGATTTTGTTTTGTTTTGATTGTTTACCCCTTTGTTGATGATTGACAAAAAGGGGGAGAAAGATTTGAGTTTTATATATGCATATTTATGTTTTGCATATATTAAGTTTAATTTAGTTTAATTTTAATTGGTATCTAGAGCATGTTTTGTTTTTGAACATTTCATTGGTATCTAGAGCCTTTTATTATTTATGCATATCTATGCATTCATGTTTAATAGCCTTCATTGCATATTTATTATGTTTATTTGTTTATGCATGAGTTAAGGGGGAGCTTCTTTGAAGCTTAACTTTAATCCATGCATATATAACTCCATGAGTTTTGTCATCATCAAAAAGGGGGAGATTGTTGGCCCGAAGGCCTTCCACCCTAGTTTTGATGATGATTAACTCATGTAGTTATGTTTACTAATAATCTTGTGATTTTAGTTTCAGATCATATAACAAGATATTAGTTGGTGATTGCTTCAAAAAGAGAAGTTTGGAAGCCTTCACTTGGTGATTCCCGAGCCCGAGCGTCAAGATCATACATAGTCATGCTCATTGGATCACGGTGTTTGGACCGAGTCGACTTGAAGATGAAGATCGTCAAGAAGACTTAGGTATCATAGAGTTTAGTGTGTTTTAGATCCAGTTGTAAAGCTTAGTATAGTTGATATGCTCAAGTGCACAACACACACAAGTTTTATGTTTTGGATTTGGTTTTCATGAATAGATTGATCAAAACAAGTTTACTTTGTTTTTATGTATATTAGATGTGCTCTATATACATACATGCTTACATGACTTAAACAAACTTATTTTGACTTTCCTTTTCATGTATTGAAAAATACAAGTTTGATAAAATACAAGTTTTGGTTTTTGGTAAAAATGATAAACACAAAAATGGTTTCATATGCTTGATATTTGAGTTAAAATGTTTATCACAAGTTTATATACCAATGCAAAATGTTAAAACTATTTTTAGGTATTTTTACAAAGACTTAAAAGATTTTTAGAAATATTTTTACATGTGTTTCTATCCCAGAACAGTGGCTGACAGGCCAGGTCGGCCGACCGCACGGGTCGACCGCACCAAAGGCCGGTCGACCCTTGCGGTCGACCGACGTGCACAAACTGTGCACGTTTGGCAGACACAGGGACGGTCGGCCGGGCGGCCGACCGGACCAGAGAGCTTTGCTCTCTGTATCTGGGCGGTCGGCCGTGCGGTCGACCGGGATTGCCCAACGGTCATATTTCTGACCGTTGGCGGTCAGCCGGCCGGCCGACCGCTAGCCTGTCAGGCTGCCAGATCAGCCTAACGGCTAGTTTTCGTTTTGGCCTATATAAACCCCATTTCTTTGGGATTTTGGCTAAGATTTTCTGAGCTAATTTTTCCCTACTCTCTAGTTTTAAAAAGAAGTTTTTAAAAGAGTTTAAAGAGCAAAAAGATTCATCTTGTTTGTTTTTAAGTGTTTTGTTATTTTCAAAGAAAACAAGTTTTGGGAAGTGGTTTCTTGTCCTTCATTTCTATATCAATTTGGTATTTTCCCAAGAGTTTTTCTTTGATCAAAACACTTGTTTTTTCACACTTGAGCTATCATCTATCCTATTCTATTAGGATCATTGTTTTGTGGAAAAGTGAAAAGAGAGATTGTTTGTGGTTGAAAGATACCACCAAGTTGTAAACACCCTTGCTTTTGTTGTATCCCTCTTTGGTAGAGGTTGATCGGGTGATTGGTTTGCTCCCTCTTCGGTAGAGGTTGAGATTTGTGTTTGCTCCCTCAAGTGTGAGGTGGAGTTTGGTTTGTATCCCTTTCGGTAGAGGTGATTGTGGTTGTATTGGCTACGGGCCTACCCCTCAGTTGTGAGGCGGTGTTTGAGAGAGGAGTTCGGTACTCCCTTTGTTGTAACAAATCCTCCTCGGTGGAGGTTCCCTCGGTGGGAGATAGTGGATTGGAAATCCTTCACGGTGGTGAAGGCGGGGGATGTAGAGCTAGGGGCTCGAACCTCGAAACATATCTTGTTGTTAGCGTTTGATCCATTGTCTCCTAACTCTCTCTTTTATTTGTGCATTGCATTATTCATATTGTCATATCATTCATACTTGTGTTGTGTCTTGCATTATTTCATATTGCTCATTCTTATATGCTTGGCTTGCTTGTGTGTGTGCCTCACTTATACTTAACCACAAGAGCTTCATATAGCACCTCAACCCATATCTAGGGGAATCAAGAGGAGTTAGTCTAGAGCCCTTCACGGGGAATTCGGCTACACTTGTGTGTTGTACTAAGTGTGTTGCAATAAGTTTTTAAGCTTCCGCATTTAGCGCACTTAGTTTCTAAATTAGCATTTACACCTATTCAAACCCCCCCTCTAGGTGTTTTTCAAAAACGAGCTCAGAATGGACGAGTTTTGGGGTTTAGGGGGAGGTAGTAGAACAGGGTGGTTACTGTTCACACGAACAGTAATCAGGGATTACTGTTCACTATGAACAGTAATTGGAGTGATTACTGTTCACGTGAATAGTAATCATTTTTTCCCTCTGTTTTTTTCTTTTTTCCCTCTCTGTTTTCTGTTTTTCCCCCTGTTTTTTGTTTTTTTGTTTTCTTTTTTTTATGTTTTGTCTCCTTTTTCTTTTTGCAAAGTAGATCTAGATCTAACAGTAATCTTTTTTTTTCAAAGTAGATCTCTAGATCTAAGATTTTTGGAAGAGAAGAAATTCGAAGAGGATTGGGATCAAAGTTCTGATACCAAATTGATGTAATACATGATCGCAATCACCTTCGAATACAAATAAAAAAAAACTAGGGTTTTATAAAAATGAAAAAGAGAGATTGGGGTTGGAGAAAGAACCAGATAACTTTGGACTTCGCACCTCTTACGCGGGCTTCACACCCTTGCACCACAGGCTTCGCACCCTTACACCATGGGCTTCACACCCAAATACTCAAGAGCACCCTCAAGAGAATTTAACTGTAAAGTTTTTTTTTAATTATTCATTGTCTACTTATTCATTGAGTTGAGCCCTTTATATAGGCTCTTACAAAGAGAACTTCTCGGATATAACCGATGTAGTACTAAAAACAAGATAAATAAAACACATCTCTACATAAGCTAAGACATGAAAAGATAACTGAGTACTGGCGTGATGTCCTCATCATAACTATTGTACCCACGAGGCACTAAAAGCGATCTAAGATTTGACACCACTGCTTTGTGGTGCCAGATTAAGAGACCAATAGAATAAGCAACATTGTGAGTAGGTGTCAAATAATCAAATTTTTATGTCGTAGAATCTGAAAAATATATCTGAATTTGCTACAATTTGACAATAGTTGTGTTGGAATTGATTGGAATCAGATAGGAATAGGCTGATATCGGCCAATTCCAGTCAATTCCAACTTGATATCAGCTGATCCGACCGATTCCGATTAAATATCACCGATTCTATTTCGGTGTCGACTGATTCCAATAAGAACCGGCCGATTCGTATCGGAGTTGACTGATTCTTTGAACCATGAACCAAATAATTTAATATCAGGTACTATTCCATTCAAAAAATTAAAGTTCAAAAGATTACTAACATAGAGAATCTAGCAGATATGATGATGCAGCTTGTACTTTCATGCAAGTGTGGGCATTACTTCGAATTGTTTAGCACTCAAAGTGGCAGAGATTAAGCCCATTAGGGCTTTGTGGAGAAGACAGACAGGAATCAAAAAATGCTTAAATGAGTACAAGCTAAGTTGGAGAATTTGTTGCATATTCAAGTCAAAATGAAGATTTGTTAGATATGACTTGAATAAGCGAAGCCAACATCATTAACTAACTAGTGTGAAAGCTTGCATGATAAAGCTTGTGGCAATGCCCCTATTATGTAGCTATTAAACATCTCTAGTAGCTTGTTTAAAAAGGGCAGCAACCCTTGCTTTTCATGTCAAACATGAAAAGGGATCAGCTAGTTTACTTTTTATGCCTACATAAAGGCATAGGCTGAGTTGGGTTGGAACAAACAACGAGAGAGCCTAAAACTTTGTATACTCCTTGAGGGAGACAAAGAATTCACTTATTGTGGGCTTTGGGTGTGGGTGGGTGGGGGTGTGTGTGTGTGTGTGTGTGTGTGTGTGTGTGATTAGAGTTTAATCTCCTCGTAATCTCTCCTTTTGCCAGTGGATTTCTTCATTGTCTTCCCGATTGACACAGGACAAATTAGACTGAACCATCCAGTTATTTAGTGTACTGTACTCTCATCTTTACTAGCTGAATTTTGCTAGTATTATTTTTATTTGTATATTGTCATCTTTTGCATTAGAAGCCTGCTGTTGGAATAAAGTCCTTTCAACTTGGTCCTCCACAGATGGCACGGTTTCACGGTAAAATGCATGAATGTTGAATACAAATAACATAATGCAGATACTTGTACTTTTGTTTACCAGATATCCAGGTCCACCGAGTATCTGTCCATCAGGAGACAACTGAAATGTGAGGTTCTAAAGCAAATGAGTAGAAGGTTTGCATTAATGTCCTCAAGCATTGGTTTATCAATCTTTACATTAAAGCTTCCTTCAAGAAAGCAATGAGTAGATCTAGCTGCATATTCATGAGATAAAGGCCGTCACGAGATAAGATATATATCCCAAAAAATGTTTTGACTATTCAGAAGTAGACATTACTTGAAATTATTTAAGTTTGGTATTTGCTCTCGATGCCCCTCTTTCTTCATTTTCTTTGATTTCTTCTGCCAATGTTTGATCTTTTATTCAAATCATCCTCAAAATTAATCAATTATGGAAAAAATGAGGATGTTTTCCAATTGCCAGAAACATGTTGCAAATGGAACAGCTTTCTATTTCTCAAAAGCATGTCATAAGAACATCTTCAGATCATGAAAATAGAGTTAGGATGACTACTCGTTCTTCAGGAGTAAATTATGTTTAAAAATTAATTATCAAGATGAACATGATTCTGAGAACGTGGAGTTCTACAAGAATAAACCGCTGAGGCATAATAACTGATATCTACTGCAGCAGTGCTAGATGGATCAAACTCCTGTACACTTCAGGGAGTTTAAACACACTTACTGCTAGTAACTTCTGTCACGACAATATGTGCTTTTACAGTAGCATCTGAAAGCTTTTGTTGGGAGACTCTGGTCATCAGAATCAATACCATAGTCCTGCAAACATGTTATTCGTGATCAACAAAATATCAAGAGCATCAAGGCACTTCCCAAAATAAGCAAATGTTAAAATACAAGCACACTCATAAAAAGTAGGGTTCCCAAGGTCAGGTAAGACAGGTCCAATTATATTAGATTTAGAGCCCGGATTTGTATTAGGTTTTGCGCTGAAGTGTGATTGGATGATTACAAGAACACAATTTATACTTAGAAGCCCAGCGATAACCAAGCCTAGATTAGGGGCTCGACAAATCAAGCTGAAAGAGAAATAACATAATGTATGTGTCTCAAGTATGAATTTTGTAGTGTAGCTTCCCTACTTTAGCTGTAAATCATTTGGTTATATTTCGAAAAGCCTAATGCCATAAATGATGGTGGAGAGAGCAACCAACATCACATGTGCTAAAACTGAAGGTCCCTCTGCTTCCACCAAGTGATGGGAGAAGTTTGAGAAAAAGAAAAGTTAATGAAAGAGCGAAATTTCTCAGAATTTTTCTAAGTAAAACTAAGTTGAACATGGGTCCATTATCATCTTAATAATAATGTTATTAGAATTCTTAAAACAATTCCTTTGCGGTATTAACGTAATAAACTTTTAAACTGGAAATGACTCACTTTGTCAAACAAAGTTCATGCAATGGTATAAGCCCATCAAATTATAAACACCTGCTCATAGATAGACTTAAAAACCACATCCTTCTGATAAAGCAGAGTTCCTTCGAGACTATTCACTAAATGAGTCACCATCAATGATGACCTTGACAAGTGATGTTTGGAAGGCATTTAATATCTGTACAGAACTACTTCCAAAATGTCATTTCCATTTAAGAAGTATAGAATTAAAGTATAGATGAAGTATATTGAGAATCCTAACATCTCGATTCTTGAGCTTATGTGATTTTGCTTGATGACAACCTTCTATGGAATTGTGTTAGATTTGGTTTTAGCATGGTGAACTTGTCAACTTTTGATTTAACTGTAATGAAGGTTATTTTAAAACTTACCCCCTCATTAGATATAAGAGCCTTGCCGTGTCATGTGTTTTATCAAATAGGCAAGTCCTGCTTTTTCATTGTTCTTACCCTCACTTATTTTTCTATTGAAATTCATCTCCTTCCCATTGACTCACCCCCTTCATGGTCAGATAGCATTTGTTGCAGCCATGTTATTTATAGTAAGGTTTTCTATGTCCTTCCAATATATAATAGTCCTCCTCGGAATCTCTTGTTCTCTGAATCTGTTGAAAGCTTTAATTCAGTTGAATGTCAACAAATTCATGTCATCTAACTTCACTAGATAACGCCATATTTTGTTGTATAGAGGTATTAGATCAACATAATCATTGCCGATAAGCAGGAGAAAGTGTGTCACACCTACGCAAAATATAAAAAACAAGACTTAATCCTGAGATAACCAAGGCTACATGATCACAAGGCTTGTTCACATCAAAATGGGAAATGTTTTTAAAATTAGGATTGTGCGCAAGAGGTCAGGCATTTTCCCTCCGACAGCCCCAATTTCCTCACTTCTGTTACCTGCTAATCCTAATCTACATCATTTAATATCCCTCTAGGCCTTTGCCTGCCTGCACCATAGCTCACCCATCTTTGCCCCCCATTTCTCCACCCACACCAACTGTCCATGTCTCCTTTCATCTATAACTCTTTACATTCCTCCATCCATATTCCACAGCCTCCTCATCTCCCTCTATCCTACATCTCCCACTCTCTGGGTGGCAGATATTTCTTGCAATTACGTTTTTTAGTACTACAAGTCCAAAATGCAGTCCTAGACTCTTGATAGAGACATTGCATTGCAGGGAAATAGTTTATAACAGATCCCACTTCATTTTCAAGTCTTACCTAAGTTAACTTGATATAGTTATTATATGACCAGTTTATGCATATTATTCTCTAGATTGGTTAAAGAATCTAGTTTTCAGAGCTACTATGAAAACAAGAGCAGCAGAAAAATATCTAAAAAAAATCGTTACACACACACACACACACAAACATACATACATATATGTATGCATTTAGTTGTTGTCTACATACACACACTATGTTGCACTGGTACAGGATATACAGATACGACAAGATATGGATACGTGAATACAACAATTACTGAACATCCGGACATATGTATGATGTGGATAAGACAATACCAAAATTACATAATTAAGTGAATTAATGTTACTTAACATGGATTTAGAAGACCGTAATGATTAATATGAGCAGAATAGCTCAAGTAATATAAAATATTTTCAGCCACTAGGGCCTGGTTTAGTCATAAGGGCATGGGGATCGGTTATGGGAGGGGCATCGGGTTCATTTATAGGAGCAGTGTTCTAAAAATCGGTTTCATTATTCGTGCGGTCCAATACTAAATAATGATTAATCAGATTAATCGGAGATTAATCGGGGATTAATCGTTTTTAAAAAATTTAATATATTTAATTTTATTTATGCACAACTACATATGAATATATACAGTTAATTATTAAAAATACTTAAATATTATACAAGACAATATCTAGATGTGAAGTTATAAACCATGATATGATGAACAAGATAATATGAATAAATAGTAAAAAAGAAAGAAGTAAAAGAACTTATCTCTTCACATTAGTAATCCAAGATTTCAAATTTGCAACATAAATATAAATCAAAGAACTTACTTGCAAAATAAGATAAATAAAAAAATTAGTCAATTTATCAATCAAAATAATGAGCTTTAAAGAATGATGGAGATAGATTGCTAAATAAGTTAATTTGAAAAATAATCAAAAATAATAAAACATAAGTTTTACTTTATGCAAAATATACAATAATAAAATATCATAATTCATCTACTATTTAATAAATAACAGTTCATCTACTATTTAATAAAGATCATTATCAAATCATCAACATCACAATATAAACTACTTAGCGATTCAACACACAAAGTGATAAGTTTTTCAAATAAAAAGCATATAAAATACCTAAATGATTAATCGGGGATTAATCGCGTATTAATCGGGGATTAATCGCGTATTAATCGGGGATTAATCGCGTATTAATCGGGGATTAATCAGAGATTAAACGTTTTGGACCCGATTAATCGCTCGAGAGCATAATCAGAGCGATTAATGTAATATTAAGCGGGTTACCACTGAATAGGATTAATCGGCCGATTAATCCGATTTTTAGAACAATGTATGGGAGGGGTACAACCTTTGTTTAATGTAAATGATTATAATATTTTCAAATTATATGAATCAAAAGTTACTAGAGAATTCATAACTCTTCATTAAGGAAATGAAAAAGTTACATAAATTCGTCTTAACGTAAAATGGAATTGTAACCTACCATTTATGCATTAGATTTTAACTTCTTAGCTCCGGATACACCTTCGATACGTCTTTGATACGTATGGAAGACATTATAAATATGTCATAGTAGTGTCCATCAAGTATCTAAATACTGAATACGCATCCAATACGGGTACGTCTCCTTGATCAAAGTATCGATGCAATATACCACACTCACATGAACAAATAAGATTCCAGAAGCTAGAAAAAGATTCAAGTAACAACGCATAAGAGAATCATGAGGATCTCATGTAACAAGTACTCAAAAGCATTTAACTTTTATATTAATTTTACTCACCCAATTAAGTTCCTCATGTTGTAAAATAATTCTTGTCGTGAAAAAAGCAACCTGTAAAGTAAGAAAGGTGGTATAATACGAGTCTCATTAGCACAATATTTTTTTGGTTTCGTAAACTATGCAAAATGAGAAAGATAAGTACTTCTAGTGATGAGCATACATGGTAATAATGGCGCTCCGGTGTTTCAATTTCAACTGGAATATCCACTAAATTTGCATCATAACATCTGAATATAAGATTGAGATGAAATTAATGATAAATAATTAATAAGAATATTTATTGATGAAAAAATAAAACTAATAATTGTAAAGATGGAAGAGACGATGGAAATTGAAGTACAATCTAAAAAGACCAACGATTGATAGGATAATAAATACACAAACGGAAAAAAGAATAAAATGAAACATTCAATGCAATTAACAAAAAATAGGCCAAGATTCTCTTATCTAACCATTATAATTATCGACGATCAAGTGGTGTTTTATGATATCTTGAAAAGGATATCTAGATTGTTTGTATTATAATACTTATGTGGTTTGCTCAAAATTTTAAAAACAAACATTGAACAAATTTGGCGTTAGTGAAACCTGGCTCCAGGAAAGTCGTACATCCTCATCATTCACTTGCAACACCTATAAACCCCTTTTGCCACAAGGGGTTAGCATCCTTTTTTTTTTCTTTTTTATCTATATTCCACATATTCAGAGAATGACAAACCACGAGAAAACAAAGAGAGTCACATAAAGAAAACATGACAAGATACTTGGTATAAAATGATTTTAAGCTGCTAGATACGCTTACTGGATAAGGCTTGCACCTGAACAAGGATAATGGAAAAGGAAATCACAACAGAAAGAAAAAGGAAAAAGGGGGCAAGGAACTACAATTTTCATTCCATGTCATGATGTGTCAGTGTCAACTATGAGGGCAGAAAAGGCGAAAACTGAATCAAATCATCACCTTCCTACTACACAAGTAATTTTTCAATCAAATCTATTTACTCTACAACTATAGTGTAAAAAGTACACTGATACAGTCAACATCTTAATACTACCATAAAGGGCCTGTTTGTTTCGTTGCAAAACGTCGCAAGTCGTAAGTCGTAAAATGAGAATGAAAAAAGTGAACTGTAGCAGAGAAAATATATTGTGTTTTATGGTGTTTGGTTGATAAAGTGAACTGTAAATGAAAAAGTATATTGTGTTTTACGGTGTTTGGTTGATAAAGTGAAAGTGTAAATGGTAAAGTATATTGTGTTTTACAGTGTTTGATTGGTAATGTAAAAGTGTAAGTGGAAAAGTTGACCACAAAATTAACTGTAGCAGTGATTTAAATATTATAAATACTATTAAATTAAATCTACTATTGCAAATTAAATTATATTAATAAATTTGAGATAAAAAATTAATAATCTTAATATTTTATTTATAACAATAATATTAATAAAATATTAGTATAAATAGTAAAATATTACTAAAATATTAACTAAATAAATAATATAAAATTTTAAGAAAATTTAAAGAACATTAAAAATTTTAAGAATACTAATAAATATAAATATTAAAAAATCTTACAAAAATAATAAAATATAGTTATAATATTATAATATTAAAAATACTTAAAAATTATTATAATATAAATTTTATTATAATATTAAAAAATCTTACAAAAATAATAAAATATAGTTATAATATATAATATTAAAAATACTTGAAAATTATTATAATATAAATTTTATTATAATATTATTGTAATATTATAGAAATATAAATTAACAAAGTAAAATGTAATTATAATTTAATAATAAATTATCATTATAGTATAATTATACTGAATTATTATTACAATATTAACATAATAAAATATTAATATAATAAAAAATATATTATGATATTAATAAAGTAATTTTTATATTAAAAAATAAATAACTAAATATATAATAATTTTATATTAAAGTATAATATTGTTATATTAATAAAATATTAACTCTAAATAAAATAATAAAAAATGGTATAAGTATTAATAAAATAATAAAGTATTAAATAAAAATATTAAATTAAAATAGTAAAATATTAAATATTAAAACAATATTAAAAACAATAAAAAAATTAAAGATTAAAAATATAAAATAATTAAATAATTAAATAAGAAATTGAACACTATTTCAAAAATTAAATATTTAATAATATTAAATTATATATTGACTATCAAGTAACTGTTTTGAACTATAAGTGTACTAAAAGTGAGAGTTACATGACCACAAAATTAACTGTAGCAACTGCAAGTGGGAAAATATGAGTGTAAAAGTGATATTTACATGACCACAAATTTAACGGTAGCAACTGCAAATGGGAAAAGAAGAGTTGCATTTTGCAACTTTTTTTTCAGCGAAACAAACAATGAAAAATGGAAAAGAAGTTTTACGACTTACGTTTTGCGGCGTTTTGCGGCGAAACAAACGTGCCCAAAGAGAAAGTAGCTAACTATATATCTTCATTTCCCTACTTGATTAATTCTGGACGCAGACATATTTATCTCATATCCTTTCTATGACAGAGGTCGCATAGGTGCCGGCACAAGCTGCAAATGTTTTTGCTTAGGAGGGATGTGAATCTTGCACATCATATAAAATAAGTCCCATCTAAATACTCTTACATATCATAATGAATGAGTTAACTTAAACTTTTTTAAGTTAACCCTGTAAGGTCTTGTGAAGACTTTGTTGTACCAACAACGCCTTCACCCTCTTTTGTCATAAGCCGAAGTTTCCTTTACCATTAAACTTCTCGACCTCAAACTTTGTCATAGAACTTTCTATCTTCGATATCACCCTTCGTCAACCTTTAACTCTAATCCCACTTGTGCGGAATTGATATGCTAAGATACCAATTATTACTCCCAAGATCAACGTTTGCGGAACTTGTCAATATGATCAGTACTTGCAAAAAAAATATTGTAAAGTAAACTAGCAATACCTAGAGGAAAGAGTAATAAAAAAGAATACGAGAATTTAACGTGGTTCGGCCCAAACTTGACATGCGTCCACGGGGAGAGAACTTGATAGAGGTTTATTAATAACTTGATACAAAGAGATCTAACTTTCATCTTGATACAACAAGAGCATTCACCTTCCTCCTTAATCTAGACCAAATTACAAGAGTATTATCTTATCTCTATGCACCTTCATCTTGCTCCTCTCTTTCCTTGGTTTTCTTCTGATCTCCTTGGTCTTCTCTACCTTTTTTTCCTTGAAATCAGCATTTTCTCTGTTGTTTACAATGCTTGGTTACAACTTTTATTTATACGATTTTACAATACCAACTCCTATTCGGACTATGAGATGATCTTGGCCATTGGATACTTGAAGAATCTTGACCAATCCTATTAAGATTAATCTCCTTGATCTAGAAAAATTCTAAACCTTTTAATCTTTAGAAACAAATCCTTCATTGAATAGAAACTGAGTCCTATTCATATTTCACCAGAAAAAGAAACTGATTCTGCTTCAAAAGACGTTCTATATAGTCGACTAGCACTTAGGCCTAGTCGACTAATCCCTTCCATTAGTCGACTAATAAGTTTATATAGTCGACTACTTTAACTGCTACCTCTGTATATGTCCTAGTCGTCTAGTACTTTGGCTTAGTCGACTAGTAGCCTTTGTTAGTCGACTAACTTTCCTTAATCTGCTTTTTTCTTCGGCTTTAAGTCATCATCTTCTCCAACTCGATTGGATCTTCTTGGACCATCATCTCCTCTTGAAAACAAGGCAAGATCCTAACAATCTCCACCTTGACTTGCTTTTTAAGCCTTTAACAAAATACCTTGAGATTTGGATTACTCCCTTGATTTTTTTATTGGTTGTATCCGCGCTGTGAAACCTTTAACTCTTGCCCCCTCTCTCCAGAGCCTTTGGCTAATTACCGCTATGATTTGAGCCATCTCAGGCTTTACCCGAATGCACCTTTTCTCCTTTCCGCAATACTTTGACCCGCTTTACGTCCCGTTGCACTCTTCCTTAAAGCTCCACCTCGCGATGAACTCCCTTTCAAGCTTATCTTTGAAACTTCACCTCGAACTGAGTTTTCCCTTCAGCTTGTATAACCCTCCACACTTTTTTCCTTTCAGGATTACCCTGTCTTCTTGGCTAACTGTGATGACACCTTGTTACACTTAGATCCGGCATCCTTCTTCATCGAGCACCCTTATGGATATTAGATTGTAGCGTGCCTTCGAGACATACCGGAGCGCCTCCAGAGCACGCACCGTCACATCTCTTTCTGTAACCTTGACGGTCTCAGTGCCAATGACCTCGCAAGTCGAGCCATCCACCATCTTGACAATCCCTTCATCCTTTGCAACTAAGGAGTTGAACAGCTCTTTTTAGAAATATACATGAATCGTACTACCCAAATCAAATATCCATCCTTTACTTTGAGAAGTGTTATTTTCATAGGAAGCCATTAATACTTCAATTTCCTCTAAACCGCTCATTGTTACGTCTGCCTCTGCAGCTTGCCCCTTCTTCTTTAACCACTCTTACTGATACTTGCAGTCATTCTTTCAATGACCTTCCCTGTGACAAAAGTGACACGCCTTTGACGAGCCCGGACCTTTCTTTTCTTCCCCTCTTCCCTTCCCGTGACCATCAAACCCGATCCTGTATGCTCCTCTTGATTTTACTTTTTCTCAATCTCATTAGATAAGAGAGTTGACGTGACCTCCTCCAAGATGAGAGTTTCCTTACCGTAGAGCATGGTGGTGATGATATGATCATATGACTCTGGAAGCAAACTGAGAAGTATTAACGCCTTATCCTTCTCGTCGATCTTGACATCAACAGCTAGAAACTCGCTGATGACCTTGTTGAAGAAGTTTAGATGCTCCAACATCGTTGTCCCTTCGTTCATGCGTAATTCATATAGTTGTTTCTTGAGATACTGCTTGTTTGAGAGGCTTTTTGTCATATACAATGTTTCTAACCTTGACCACAATCATGTAGCTGTTTCTTCGTCCATCACGTTGTACATCACCTCGTCTGTGAGAGATGGTTGGATCGTGTTTGTCGCCTTTAAATCCATTTCCTCCCAATCCTCATTTGACGTACCTGCAGGTTTTGCTGACTTACCATGTAAGGTCTTGTGAAGATCTTATTGCACCAGCAACGCCTTCACCATCTTTTGCCATAAGCCGAAGTTTTCTTTGCCATTGAACTTCTCGACCTCCAACTTTGTCGTAAAACTTTTTATCTTCGACATATCGCCATTCGTCAACTTTATCTCTGATACCACTTGTTGCAGAATGGATATTCTATAATACCAATTATTACTCAAGGATCGACGTTTGTGGAACTTGTCAATATGATCAGTACTTGCAAAAGAAAATTATTGTAAAGCAAACTAGTAATACCTAGACAACAGAATAATAAGAAAGAACACGAGGATTTAACGTGGTTCGGCCCAAACTTGGCCTACGCCCATGGGGAGAGAACTTGAGAGAGTTTTATTAATAACTTGATACAAAGAGATCTAACTTTCATCTTGATGCAACAAGAGTATTCACATTCCTCCTTAATTTAGACCTAAATTGCAAGAGTTTTATCTTATCTCTATGCATTTTCAGCTTGCTCCTCTTTCCTTGACTTCCTTCTGATCTCCTTGGTGTTCTCCACCTTTTTCTCCTTGAGATCAGTATTTTTTATATTGTTTACAATGCTGGGTTACAACCTTTATTTATAGGATTTTACAATACCAACTCCTATTCGGACTATGAGATGATCTTGACCATTAGATGCTTGAAGAATCTTGATCAATCATATTAGGAGTAGATCTCCTTTATCTAGAAGAATTCTTGACCCTTTAATCTTTAAAAATAAATCCTTCATTGAATAGAAATTAAGTCCTATTCGTATTCTACCAGAAAAGAAAACTGACGCCTGAAAAGGAAACTGATTCTGCTTCAGAAAATATCACGTATGGTCGATTAGTACTTAGGCCTAATCGACTAATCCCTTCCATTAGTCGACTAATAGGTTTATATAGTCGACTACTGTATACTGCTTCCTCTCTGATATGTCCTAATCGACTAGTACTTTGGCCTAGTCAACTAGTACTTTGGCCTAGTCGACTAGTAGTCTTTGTTAATCGACTATAAGTTGATCTGCTTTTTTTTCTGCTTCAAGCCATCATCTTCGAACTTTCTGGACCATCATCTCCTCTTGAAAACAAGGCAAAATCCTAACATCTTGCACATCATATGAAATAAGTCCCGTCTAAATACTCTTACATATCATAACCAATGAGTTAAAAACTTTTTTAAATAAGGGGAGAAAGAAAGACTTTGCACAAATGACAAGCATAATTGAAAATAAAATATGTAAAAAGGAGAGACCAAAAGAACACTAGTTCAATTCACAACATGATATTTAATTTATTAGATAATGACTAATATAATTAGGCTAGAATTAAATTAGAAAACTTAAAGAGATTGAATTGAATTATTAGAGATGACATAAAAAATGAAAATTAGAATCATTCTACTTGCCAAAGTATCAGTATCAGAATTACAATAGCTAAGCACAAATACTAACATCATTACACAAATAGCCATTTTGAATGCCCTAGAACCTTTAAGCTATCAAAGGATTGTAGATAACTCTGAACATTTAGCCACATAAGCTTAATATTATTTACTATACAGATAAGTGAATAACAGAAGATCCACATTTATCCTTGAAGCAAACAGTTACGCATATACCTACTAAGAAAAATGCAAACTATATTCGCAAGAAGCAAACAAGAAACACTAGGGAAGATTGATGGGAAGAGTTTACCTGTGGTTAATAAACCTTGCAACATTACCATATAATGTTGCATCTAGACACAGCGCCTCTTCATCCTTAAGTGAATTCTTTGAAGCCCAATCAGCATCCAATATGTATATTTGTCTCTCATTATCATTTGCACTTGCTGCCCTTTCATAATGTTCCTTGTTTGTCAACACCTCTCCAACGTACTCGCAAACAAACTGTCCTCTAGAAAGTTCCTCAAGTGTCCGCACTCCCCATCCCTTTCTTGCACTATAGAACACCTGAATGCAAAGAGGAACCCAAGTCACAATATGAGTGAATAAAACCTAAATCTATGTCAACAAATGAATGAATAATGTAACGTGTTTGATAAACTTAAAGTTTAACTAAGTTTAATTGAGAGCTAAAATGCCAAAACACGAAGATTATATTTTTGTAGACTAAAAGGAAATTATACCTCCAAATTGGGATAAATTTTACGTTGTACCGTTCGATTTCCACAATAAGCCTTGCAATCACATCTCTTCCAACACTCCTTGATGAATTTCCTGCTCAGGTGTCCCTTGCATGCACCCGGGTTGATCTCATTTTTAACCCTCTCCAGAGGACATCTTTCACAAAAGTATAAATGCCTTTCCCGATGAAGCTTCCTAGAGATGCAGGAATCTAGGAAATCTTTTCGAAGAATACCCTCTGATTCATATGCAGTTTCCCCTCCTGTCTTTTGCCCACATGCACAAAGTGATGATGGATTGGTGCAACCACCATAGCAACCTTGGCAGCAACTATCATCACCAACTTGAGCAAGTGAAATCTTCACATGTGCATCTTTGTAAATCTCGTTGTCTGAAATGTACTTAAAGTACGGAATGTTATTCTTCACTCCCCTTGCTACCGCGATGGGTAGCATCTCATTCCCATCTGCAACATCCTTAGGATTAACTTTCCTCCCATGAGCAACATCAATTTTAGCATCTTTTTTGGTTAAAGGAGCACTCTTGGTATTGTTAGAAGATTCACCCCCAGCATTAACACATCCAGAAATCCTCCCATTAATGCAAGAAGCAAGAGACACCATTTCTTTCCTGGTCCTCCTTCCATATTGTACTACTTTAGTCCTCAATACACTTGATTCCTTAGTACAAACATCACCTTTCGAGCACCCGGCATCGCTTGCTTGTTCAACTAGATGATAAAGAGAAAACCAACAGAACATTACCAAGATGTAAGAACTAGGGCAATTTTTCAAAAAACAAAAAACCCTCATTTTTAAAATAATTCCAAAAATCGACCTCCCCAAAAAGTATTTCCAGAGATCGACTTTTGACACGCCGCCTCAGCGCCACGTCGGTTCGGCCCGCCAACGTTGGCGGTTGGGGGGGGGGGGGCGTTTTTGGTTTGGCCGGGGCTGGGCCGAACCAATTTTTTTTGGGCTGTATTCGCTCAACTGGAGTTACCAACCTCGGTCGCACTATATTTTTTTATTTGAATTTTTTTTGGCATGGTTGGGGTTGGCAACCCCAGCCGAACCATATTTCAATTTTTTTTTTAAATTTTGGTTCGGTCGGGGTTGGCAACCCCGACTGAGCCAAACCAACTCTCTTTTGAAAAGCATCGTTCACATGTACCTCTTGCATGCATGCATGAGGTACATGTATCCTATTAATACATGTTGTCAATTCTAACTTTCTACTGTTACATGTATACTATTCACATGTACCCATGCATGCAACGCTCACATGTGAAGTGATTTCAGGGGTTGGACGCCCCACGACCAGATCGACTGGGGTAGCGCAGTGAAAACAAACCACATGATCTACTAAGGCAACGTGAAGAAGAGAAGAAGAAGATATCTTAAAGTAGATAGAAAGCCAACACACAATATAACGTGGTTCCACCGATCAAACAGATCGTGTGTACGTCCACAGGAGAAGGGGGAGAAACTTTCATAAAACTTTGGGAGAGTGCAATGAGAATTACTTACACCTCACTTGAGAAGATTACAAGCCTTTGATGGTTGCCAAGAACAGCAAACCTTTGTGGCTAAGCTTCTCTCACAAATATCTCACATAGATGAATTACACGCTTAGGAATTACAAATTCATTGGATTCTCTTGGAATACATTGAAGGCCACTCCTAAGGGGTTATACACCATAGAACTCTCCTACTCCTAAGCAAATTCCATCAATCAGAATAAAGGAAACTTGAATATAACTTGGATTCAAAATAGATCCAGAAAAAGAAACTGCCAGATTCGACATTAATTGGCTAATTTCACGACGTATTCATGTCATATTCCTAACAACATGTACCTCATGGAGACTTCTGCAGCTTGCTTAGTTCACATGCAACGTATGTTAGGCGTGGAGACCCACTCCCTCCAAATGAAGTTTTTGTTTCAGCATTAGATCATGGATTATAACCACTTTTCAGGTGGAGATCATGGAGAGATCATGTTTATCTAGTATTAACTGTGTGATAAGGTTATTGATCGAAACTATGAGTGAAAGATAGAAGTGCGTGTGAAAAAGAAGAAAAGTGAGAGCTTTGTGTGTGATATGAGACGAATTCTCAGAATTAATCTTTGTAACCTTTATTTGAATAATAAAGAGATCTCGGTGTTTGGTGGTCGTGGACATGGCCCTCGAATAGGGTGAACCACGTAAATCTTGTTTGTAATCTCTTTGCTTTCTATTTCTCGTTGTGATTGATTATTTGTAAATTTAATTGTCTTCTTGCTGTTGTATTCCAAGATCCTAGTGTGAAGTATCTCGTGATCTGAGGTGTCTTGTTTGGTCTAAACAAGGGTATCAGAGCCAGGTTGGCGCAAAGATCTAAACTTTGGCGAGTGGGAGCAATGGCGGAAGACAGTAAGATGAAGATAGTTCAATGGCCAAAATTTCGAATTTTGGAAGATGCAGATGGAAGATTACCTCTATCAAAAGGACCTCTATCAACCCCTTTTAGGCAAGAAGGGAAAGCTAGCGGAAATGGATCCTGCGAAGTGGAAAATTCTTGATCGAAAGGCACTTGCAACCATCCGGTAATGTCTTCATCAGCATGTGACTTACAATGTGGCGAAGGAGACTACCACAGAAGGCCTGATGGCATCACTAGCCCGAATGCATGAGAAGTCGTCTGCTTCCAACAAGGTATATTGATGAAGGACAAACTGAAGATGCAACAAGGAGTCCAAGCAGCGGATTTCTTGAATGAACTCCACCCAGTCACTCAGCAATTATCCTCAGTATCCCTCACCTTCGAAGATGAAGTACAAGCATTGCTTCTCCTTTCCTGTTTACCTGACAGTTGGGAGAATATGGTGATGGCCGTGGGCAATGCAAACGGCAATGAAAAGCTCAAGCTCGACTCAATGATTAGAGCTATTCTTGATGAAGAAGCAAAGAGAGCCTCGGGGTATATCGAGTCATCTGGCAATGCTCTGAATGTCAAGGCTAGGGGTCGTGATCAATGGAAAGGGAAGCAGCGCAAACACCATTCCAAATCAAGAGGAAAGTCCAAGGGACTAAATCCTAATGGCCATGGGGAAGGCAAGTGTTTCAACTGTGGCTTGAAGGGCCACTATGCACGTGATTGCAGGAAGCCTAAAGTTGAAGACAACTCAAAGGGATCGGCTAATGTCGCACACAATCAGTCGGATCCTGATGTTTTGCTACTTTCTCTTAAAGACAAAATTGATGCGTGGGTCATTGATTCGGGAGCATTGTTTCATGCAACCTCGCAAAGGAAGATGCTTAATTCTTATGTCAAGAAAGACCTTGGAACAGTTTATCTTGGTGATGATGAGCCGAGCAAAATTTCCGAAAAGGAATTAAGTTGGTGAACAACATCTCTCTCAAATTAAAGGATACACGACATGTTCCAAAACTGAAAAGGAACCTCATTTCAGTCGGACAACTTGCGGATCTTGGCTACAAAGTAACTTTCGAGAAAGAAAGTTGGAAGATGTCCAAAGGTACAGTGGTGGTTGCAAACGGCAAGCGTGAAGGATCTCTTTATATCGCAAATGAAAAGATTGATGCGTTATTGGCTTCCGTTGGACAGAAATCAGAGGCTCCTGACTCATTAACAGTTGCTTCATCTATAACCAATTGCAATAAGTGGCATTGAAAACTCGGCCACATGAGTGAGAGGGGATGCAGATCATGGCAGCAGACAGAAAGATACAGGGTTGAAGAATGTTGATCTCGATTACTGCGAAGACAGTGTCTTTGGAAAGCAAAGAAAGGTGAGTTTCAAAAGGACGGGTCCATCTCCAAAACTACAGAAATTGGAGTTTGGTGCACACTGATGTATGGGGGCCAGCGCAAGTCCCCTCTCTAGGTAACTCTTCCTACTTCGTCTCCTTTATAGATGATGCTACTCGTAAATTATGGGTTTACTTTCTCAAACAAAAATTAGATGTATTTGATATGTTTAAGAAGTGGAAAGCCACTGTTGAGAATGAAACAGGAAAAAAGTTGAAGTGCCTGAGATCAGAAATGGCGGAGAGTATTGCAGTTGTGAGTTTGAGAACTATTGTGTGGCGAAAGGTATCCGACGACACAAAACCATTCCCAGCACACCACAACAAAATGGAGTGGCGAGAATTAAACCATTCTGGAGCGCGCCCGAAGCATGAGAATCCACTCCGGACTACCCAAAAAAATTTGTCTGATGCTGTCAACACTGCAATGTACTTGATCAACCGTGGGCCATCCGCGGCTCTTGACTTTGGGTTACCAGAAGAGGCTTGGACATGGAAGAAGGTGGATCTCTCACATCTCAGAGTTTTCGGGTGTGATGTGTATGTGATGATCAGCCCAAGCGCTAGATCCAAGCTTGATCCGAAACCGAAGAAGCTCTCTTTCGGGGCTGTTTGGTTAGGTGAGGAAGTGAAGAAGTAGTGATAGTTCCCTTAGGAACTTGAGAATTAGTTAGTAAGTTTTTCAGTGTTTGGATGTTGTTGGGAAGTGTGGTTTGAAAAATGTTATATCTTTTCCGGTGTTTGGATAGTAATGTGGAAGTGTAAGTGAAAAAATTGACCACAAAGTTGACCGCAAAATAATATTAAAATAAAAATTAATTAAAAAATAAAATGGGACTGTAATTAAAATGCAAGTGAGATTTACATGATCACAAAATTAACTGTTTTGTGCTACAACTTATTACAAATGAGATTTACATGACCACAAAATTAACTGTAACACCCTGAAAGTGAGGAAAAGGTTGTGTAAAAGAAGAAAGAGAAAAGAAAAAGAGGATTTCTCATTTTCTTTTTCCGGTGTTTGGATAAATAGAGAAGTGAGAAATGACACTTCCCGATTTCCTTACTTCTGCCCACTTGAATCCAAACAGCCTATTCATCGGCTATGAAGGAGATGAGTATGGATACCGCTTCCGGGATCATGATGATCGGAAGGTTGTACGAAGTCGGGACATCATTTTCAATAAAGATACAAAGATCGCAAGGTGGAGACGCAATCACCACCTTTATTTCCAGAGGTGATAACTGACTTTGATTGGGAGGTGTCAACAGAAGTTGATCTTGAGGCTCATGCTGAGTCTGAAGATGATGCTCAACAAGGGGCACTACAAGAGGAAATCTTAGATCATATTTCTCTCCCAATTGCCTTGAGAAAAACTCCAAGAATAGTGAGGAAACCGAGTCGTTTTCTCTTGAAAATGAATTATCTGTTGTTGACAAATAGTGGCGAGCCAAAATCCTTTGAAGTACAACTGTTGTGACGAAACTGATATTCTACAATACCAATTGTTACTCCCAGAATCGATGTTTGCAGAACGACAATATGATCAGTACTTGCAAAAGAAAACTATTGTAAAGCAAACTAGCAATACCTAAATAAAAGAATAAAAAAGAAAGCACACGAGGATTTAACGTAGTTCGGCCCAAACATGGCCTATGTCCACGGGGAGAGAACATGAGAGAGCTTTATTAATAATTAGGTACAAAGAGATCTAACCTTTCTCTTGATGCAACAAGAGTATTCACCTCTCCTTGAATCTATGCCTTAAATTACAAGAGTATTACCTTATCTCTATACACCTTCACCTTGCTCCTTTCTTTGCTTGGCTTCCTTCTAATCTCCTTAGTGTTCTCCATCTTTTTTCTCTTTGAGATCAGATTGATTGAGGCAATTACAATGTTTGGTTATAGTTTTTATTTATAGAATTTACAATACAACTCCTATTTGGACTATGAGATGATCTTGGCCTTTGGATGGTTGAAGAATCTTGCTCAATCCCTTTAGAAATTGATCTCCTTGATTTAGAAGAATTCTAGACCCTTTTAATCTTTAGAAACAAACATTCATTGAATAAAAATTGAATCATATTCATCATTGTTTTAAATCTCGGCCGATATACCGGTATATCGGCCGAGATACCGGTGTTTTATCCAAAATGATACGATAAGTGCAAAAATTTACCGGATATCATTTTGGACCGATATTGGCCGATATATCGCCACGTGGCCGATATATCGGCCGATATCCGAGAAGAAATATCCGATATATCGACCCTTATAGTTACTTATTTGGATAATAATTATTATTTTTTGCTTGAGAAATTGTTTTATTTTATTTTATGTTCATTATGGTATTTTAATAATGTTTTTTTATGATGTTTAAATATTAACTTATTTCTTTTAATAATGTCTTATATGTATTTACTATTGATATATCAACCGGTATTTAGTACCATATCGCGATATATCACGCGATATCCGGTATCCGGTACATAATTTTGCCGACCGGTATATCGTCGATATCCGATATTTAAAACACTGCTATTCATACTCCTCCTGAATAGGAAACTCGCAATCGCCTAAAAGGAAACTGCTTCGCCTTGATTTGTTTTTTCTGCTTCAAGCCATCTTCTCCAACTCAATTGGATTTTCTTAGAACATCATCTCTTCTTGAATAATAAGGCAAAATCCTAATAATCTCCACCTTGACTTGCTTTTCAAGCCTTTAGTAAAACAACTTGAAATTTTGGATTAATACCTTAATTCTTTTCTTGGTTGTAGCTGTATCGTGAAGTCTTTAACTCTTGCCCTCTCTCCCCGGGGCCTTTGGCTGATTTACCGCCGTGGCTTGGGCCATCTCGGGCCTTACCCGAATGCACCCTTTCTCCTTCCCGCAACACTTTGACTCAGTTCACGTCCCGTTGCAGTCTTCCTTGAAGCTCCACCTCGCGATGAACTCCCTTCCAAACTTATCCTTGAAACTCCACTTCAAACTGAGTTTTCTTCCTTCAGCTTGTATAACCCTCCACACTTCTCTCATTTCAAGATTACCATGTCTCCTTAGCTAACTGTGACGATGCCTTATTGCACTTGGATCCGACATCCTTCTTTGTCGGGCACCCTTATGGATATTAAATTGTAGCGTGCCTCCGGGACATACCGGACCACCTCTAGAACATGCACCGTCCCATCTCTTTCTGTAACCTTGACTATCCCAGTGCCAATGACCTCGCAAGCCAAACTATCCACCATCTTGACAATCTCTTCCTCCTTTACAACTAAGAAGTTGAACAGCTCCTTTGGGAACATACATGAATTGTACTACCTGAATTAAATATCCAGCCTTTATCTTTAGAACTGTTATCTTCGTTAGAAGCCATTAATATTTCAGTTTCCTCTAATCGCTCAATGTTATGCCTGCCTCCGCAACTTGCCTTTTCTTCTTCAACCACTCTTATCGATACTTGCAATCATTCTCCAATGACCTTCCCTGTGATAAAACTGACATGCCTTTGACGAGCCCAGACCTTTCTTTTCTTCTCCTCTTTCTTTCCTTCCCGTGACCACCAAACCCGATCATGTCTGCTCCTTTTGATTTGATTTTTTCTTAATCTCATTAGATAAGAGAGTTGACATGACCTCCTTCAAGATGAGAGTTTCCTTACCGTAGAGTATGTTGGTGACGATGTGATCATATGACTCTGGAAGCGAACTGAAAAGTATCAACGTCTTGTTCTCCTCATCGATCTTGACATCAATAGCTAGAAGCTCACTGATGACCTTGTTAAAGAAGTTTAGATGCTCCAACACCGTTGTCCCTTCATTCATGCGTAGCCCATATAGTTGTTTCTTGAGATACTGCTTGTTGGAGAGGCTTTTCGTCATATATAACATTTCTAACATTGACCACAATCCTGTAACTGTTTCTTCATCCATCACGTTGCACATCACCTCGTCTACGAGAAATAGTTGGATCGTATTTGCCGCCTTTAGATCTATCTCCTTCCAATCTCGTTTGACATACTTGTAGGTTTTACTGACTTACTTGTGAGGTCTTGTGAAGACCCTGTTGCACCAGCAACGCCTTCACCTAGGGGTGAGCAGAGTTCAGTTAAAACCGAAAAAATCGCCCAAAAACTGAAAACTGAAACTGATCCGAACCGAACTGCGTAAATTCGGTCGGGTTTCGGTATCGGGTTCCAAAACCCGAACCGAACCGAATTAACCGAACCAAATTAACCCAGCACAGTTTTGCGCCAATACAAGCAACATTCATGATTTTACAATGATGTTGATGTATGTCATGTCATGCATGCTTGTGTTAGTGAAACATTTCAAGCAATAAATTCATGAGATGTGCACATTTTTGTGTAATATTAAGGTTATTATTTACATATCGCTTATATTTTTTTGAAATATTCTGTTATATGCAATAGAGTATTATGCATCTCTTTTAAATATCTAATGTAGATATATTCTAAAGCTTTTCTTAAATCATTTTTGAACTTTTATATTCGTCTAAGTTTTGAAAGTTAGTTTATTTTTTAAACCAGTGTTCGCATGAGAAAAATATTGATCACGGGAAAAAGATTCATAATCAAGTTAGATTTGACGAGAAGGTGCGAAAGTTGAGATGGGAAGTTCAACGACGAGGTGATCCCCCGAATTAACCGAACCGAACCGAACCGATCCGAGTCGGTTCGGTTTGGTTCGGTTCATGACCTTGTTCGGTTCAGTTCGGGTTACAAAACCCGAATCGAACCGACCGATGCTCCCCCTACCTTCACCCTCTTTTGCCATAAGCCGAAATTTCCTTTGCCATTGAACTTCTTAGCCTCGAATTTTGTCGTAGAACTTCTTATCTTCGACATATCACCTTTCATCAACATTTAGCTCTGATACCAATTGCTGTGATGAAATTGATATTCTACGATACCAATTGTTACTCCCAGGATCGACGTTTGCGGAACTTGACAATATGATCAATACTTGCAAAAGAAAATAATTGTAAAGCAAAATAGAAATACCTCAACAAAAGAGTAAAAAAGAAAGCACATGAGGATTTAACGCAGTTCGGCCCAAACTTGGCCTATGTCCACGGGGAGAGAACATGAGAGAGCTTAATTAATAACTTGGTACAAATAGATCTAACTTTTCTCTTAATGCAACAAGAGTATTCACCTTCCTCTTGAATCTATGTCTTAGATTACAAGAGTATTACCTTATTTCTATGCGCATTCACCTTACTCCTCTCTTTGCTAAGCTTCCTTCTGTCTCCTTGGTGTTCTCCACCTTTTTTCTCCTTGAGATCAACTTGGTTGAGGCAATTACAATGCTTGGTTACAATCTTTATTTATAGACTTTTACAACACAACTCTTATTTGGACTATGAGATGATCTTGGCCTTTGGATGGTTGAAGAATCTTGATCAATCCTTTTAGGAATTGATCTCCTTGATCTAGAAGGATTCTAGACCCTTTAATTTTTAGAAACAAACCTTCATTGAATAGGAATTGAATCCTACTCATATTCTTCCTGGAAAAAAAAACTCGCAATCGCCTGAAAAGGAAACTGCTTCACCTTGATTTGCTTCTTCTACTTCAAGCCATCGTCTTCTCCAACTCAATTAGATTTTCTTGAAACATCATCTTTTCTTGAAAAACAAAGCAAAATCCTAACAATACACTGATGCACGGGTTGAGTGGGAGTCTCCTATGGATGATGAGATGAATTGAATTCCTTGACAAAGAACAAAACTTGGGAATTAACAAAACTTCCAAATGACAAGAAAGCACTTCACAATTGGTGGATCTACAAAATTAAGAATGAAGCTGATGGCAGCAAGCCGTACAAAGCGAGGCTTGTTGTGAAGGGCTATGAGCAGAAAGCTGGAGTTGATTTTACAAAGGTTTTTTCACCAGTTGTCTAGTTGAATACAATTCGGGCTGTGCTAAGCCTGGTCTCAGTGGAAGATCTTCACCTAGAGCAACTAGACGTGAAGACGACGTTCCTCTACGGTGATTTGGAGGATATCTATATGCATCAGCCAGAAGGTTACATTGTCAAAGGAAAAGAAGACTACGTTTGTAAACTCAACAAGAGCTTGTATGGGCTGAAGCAAGCTCGGCGGCAGTGGTATAGAAAATTTGATAATTTCATGGAGGAAAATAATTTTCTAAACTGCAACACGGATCATTGTTGCTACATAAGATATGAAAACTTGTATGTTATACTTCTTAATTATGTTGATGATATGTTGATTGCAGGGGACGATATGACCCGTATTGAGGATCTCAAAATATGTCACTCTGAAAGATTTGAGATGAAAGATTTGGGTCCTGCTAATCATTTCTTAAGCATGAGGATTTTGAGGAACTGGTTAACGAGGAAATTGAAGCTCACAGTTTGAGTGCATTGAGAAGATACTTGAGCGTTTTAGTTTGGAAGGAGCCAAGGCTGTTAGCACTTGACTTGCAGGCCACTTCAAGTTATCTGCTTCTCAATCACCAAGTACAGATGAGGTCGTAGGTACCATATGCATCCGTAGTTGGCAGCTTGATATATGCTATGGTTTGTACACGGCCAGACATTGCCCAAGCAGTGGGAGTGGTTAGCGTACATGAGCAAACCAGGCAAGGAGAACTGGAAAGAAGTGAAATGGATACTTCGCTACTTGAGAGGGACTTCAAATCACGCTCTCGTCTATGGAGGATCTGAGGTCAAATTACAAGGCTATGTTGATGTGGATTTTGCTAGGGATGTGGACTCTAGGAGCACTACTGGCTATGTGTTCACACTCGGGAGTGGAGCGGTGAGTTAGATGTCGAACCTACAGAGTATTGTATATCTTTTCACTACAGAAGCCGAGTATGTGGCCGCATCAGAAGCAAGTAAAGAGATACTTTGGTTGAAGGCTTTCCTTGGTGAACTCAGTGTGAATTCAGATTCCTACTCTATTTACAGTGATAGTCAAAGTGCCATTTACCTGGCGGAGAACGATTCTTTCCACGCCAGAATGAAGCACATCGACCTGAAAAATCACTTTATACAGCAGAGGTTGAAGAACAAGGAGTTCCGATTGGTGAAGATTCACACAGATCATAATCCCGCTGATATTTTGACAAAGGTCGCGCCAATCGACAAGTTGAGGCTGTGTGCAGCCTCCATTGGCCTCCGTTGATGAAGAGTGAGGCCGCCACCAAACACACACCACTGAAGGTCGGGGTCCTTTAGCATCCGCATGATGATGATGATACACACAACTCTGAATATCAAAGTTTGTGAGGAGAAGATCTCCAAGTGGGAGAATGTTAGGTGTGAAAACCCTCCAAATGAAGTTTTTGTTTCAGGATTAGATCGTGGATTGTAACCACTTTTCGGGTGGAGATCATGGAGAGATCATGCTTATCTAGTGTTAACTGTGTGATAAGGTTATTGATTGAACCTATGAGTTAGTTTTTTTTAGAGAGGAAAAAAAAAGGTAGAAGTGTGTGTGTGTGAAAAAGAAGAAAAGTGAGAGTTTTGTGTGTGATCTGAGACGAATTTTCAGAGTCAATCTATGTAATCTTTAATTGAATAATACAGAAGAGATCTCGTTGTTTGGTGGTCGTGGACGTAGCCCTCGAATAGGGTGAACCACGTAAATCTTGTGTGTAATCTCTTTGCTTTCTATTTCTCGTTGTGATTGATTATTCGTAAATTTAACTATCTTCTTGTTGTTGTATTTCAAGATCCTAGTGTGAAGTATCTCGTAATCTGAGGTGTCTTGTTCGGTCTCAATAACGTTCACATGTACCTCATGCGTTCACAACATTCACATGCAAAAATGAAATTTCGCTCGACTAAGGCTGGCAACCGCAGCTGAGCCAAAATAATAAAAAATATATATGTAGTGCAACCAGCATTGGTAACTCCGGTCAAGCTAATACAGCCTCAAAAAAAAATGTTTCGGGCAGGGTTGGCAACCCGGGCCGAATCAAAAACTGGCGGGCCGAACTGACGTGGTATGTCAGAGCTAGATTTCTGGAAGTATTTTTTGGAGAGATCTATTTTTGAAATTATTTTTAATATGAGGGTTTTTTTGAAAAATTACCCCCAAGAAATACTTATAAAATCAAGAAACCAAAAATACCTGATGCTGCTGCAGTAAAGGGTTCGGCTGGGAAAAGCACCGCAATCGGCACCTCGTCCTCAACCACTGGTACGAGCTGATGCAGAACCTCAACAGCAGCAGCCTCAGGTGCCGAATTCGAACTCCCAACGACCTCTGTTCTTCTTCTTCCTCTTCCTCTTCCTCTTCCTCTTCCTCTTCCTCCTCCTTTCCTTGATTCTGACAACAGGACGATCGCCGAACCGTTGGCAGCATCTCTTTTCGCCTTCGCCTCCTGCATCTCGAATATTGAGTCAGCGAGGAACTGGTAGTTGTTCTCTTCAATGGGCTTCCATCTGTTCGAAGATTTTTTAAGCAGCTTGTACAGCACAGGTCTCGTCGTCGACGGATGAATCCCAAGCTTCTCCATGGCGTTCAGTGCAGCTTTCACCTTTATAGCCGACGGTGCCATCTATAATAGGAAAAAAAAAATTCAAAATGGAAAATCAAAGCTCTGTTATTTTCAAAATTCGAAAAGGTATGATCCATACCTTTAAGAAGAAGAAGATGGACTGAGGTTATAACACTCTAGAAAGAATTAGGGTTGAATATCGAGTAGAAATTTTAGGGTTAGGATTCGCATTTTAGGGAATTTTGTGCGGACTTTTTTTTTTGGGTAAAAATTGTTTCTTTGTGTGCCGAGATGGAGGGAAGAGACAGACCAAGGGAATATGTAAGGGTTTTTCAGTTCGAGCAAGGAGGAGCAAATTTTAGCAAATAGAACCCTTTTCTTCTGGGAAATGAGAACTCGGGTCCACGCGATGAACGGCTCTGACCGTCGGAACAGTTTAAGCATAGTTGTTCCTCCTTGGAAGAAATAGGGGGAGACTTCTTCGATGAGACGGTACTCGAAGAAGTAAAGTATTTAAAAGTATTTACTGTTTATAAAATTCAAACAGGGAAAAATTGATGTTGATGTTTACCATTTCTTTTGGTACCGAAGAGAGCAGAGAAGTTTCAGTCATAATTTTTTGTATGCGTATTTGGGTTTTTTTATTCTTTATTAGATTTTCCTTCAAAAAATAGACCTAAAATTAATTCAAAACAGCGAACTCTTTTGATTGAGGGTGGAAGTGAGGAATTAAGAAAGTGGTAATAATTCTCTTTAAAACTTGAGAATTGGTTAGTAAGTTTTTCGGTGTTTGAATGTTATTGGGAAGTGTGATTTGAAAAATATTTTGTCTTTTTCGGTGTCTGAATGGTAATGTGAAAGTAAAAGTGAAAAAGTTGATCACAAAGTTGACCGTAAAATAATATTAAAATAAAAATTAATTAAGAAAAATAAAAAATGAACTGTAATTAAAATGCAAGTAAGATTTACATGATCAAGAAACTGAGCAATTATACTTCCCTATTTCCTTACTTCCGTCCACTTTCTTGCAACCAAACAGCCTATGTAGGCACCATGAAGATGGTCGGCTTACCCACTCTGTCATGTAAAATTTGTTTTTCTAATTTTCAGAGTAATTTTTAAATTCTGAGTTGCAACTCAAAACTTAAATTCTTTAACAATTTAAGTTTTGAATTATCAATCCAGAATCTAAATGACAACCTAGAACCTGGTTTAACCTCCTTTAGAAAATCTGATCTTAAACAATGGGGCCAAAGAAATTTACAGAACTACTAGACTCGCAGCCATATATACAACAATCTAATCTAATATATTTAAAGAGTTTAGAAAACGTCATCAGCTCCTCTGCCCCCGCAAAAACAAAACAAAATAAACATTATTCGTTTCTTTTAAAGAGATCCCTCTTTTATGACCGACTTAGCTCATCTCTCGATGCGTAATAAGCTCCCTGCCAACTGTTTAGGAAAAAATAAATAAAATAATTAAATCAACCAAAATAATTGAAAGCTAAAAGCAAATAATTAATTAAATCCAAGATTAAGATATGAGAATGAATATTTGCCTGTGTAAATTAATTCTAGTTGCGGTATGTGGTGGTAGATTTTTCGTAGAAGATCCTCAGCCACAGACAAGAAAAACACTCCTTTCCGTCGTTAATTAGTACCTGCCAGAGAGCACAAAGAGAGAAGAGCGCATTTCGGATTAGGAGCACAAGTGGGGTGTGGCCTAATTTCCTCATGCATGAAAATCGGTAGCCGGTTTGGAAGAAGGTATGGAAATGGAGATGGCGGCCAGCAGAGGGAAACTATGGCGTGGTCTGAACCCATAGAGGAGAACTGCTAGTATATGAAGATGACAGACTGACAGAGGGAAACTGACAATCGTGGTCGTAGGGGTGTTGGAGTAGTATGTGTTCTTGACAGTAAAAGGAGCCATCCTTCTTCCCTTGGGGAAGAACAGTTTTTATACCTGACTATGGTAGTCGGCATGGAGGCATAATAGGCACGGGTGAGATTTCCGCAACTGCACGTTTTGCACATGTTGATTTGTAGCAACAACTGTGATCACCAGCGCTACTTTGTTGGGATTGCATGCAGGGAAATTTGCTACTGTCTATAACTATTCGCGTTCATAGAGGTGTTACACATTATGAACATGGAGGTGATTTCGCGGAGATGAAGGATGATCTGTTGTTGGGGCTTCAGGTTCGAAACTGAAGCCTTCAGAATGGAGAGGACCTCAGACTGGAGAAGACCCTGAGGAGGTTGGATGTGGTGAGGACTTGAGAGGGGAGCTCTGATGCCTCTTGGAGAGTTGGAGGATGAGAAACACATGTCGCCCTCTTGGACAGAGTCAGATTTTTTTACCACTGCAGATGATCCCCACTCTTTCACTTGTCGGAGCCTACGAAAGGAAAGTCAGAGGAGTAGAGTTGGTCGGAGATCTCTCTACGCCTTAAACTTATTTTGCATTTATGGGCAGAGGAGAATCTGGATCATCCTTTCAGATCTTCTGGAATAACTTGAAGATCACGCAGCTGGTTGGCTGTCACGTCAATCGGTTCGATCCCTTGAAATTTTATCTTTCGTCCCTTCGAATCCTAGCGCTGTAATGACTCAGATCGTGGGGGAAGCGGCGGTTGATATCTTGCCTTTTTCGTTGATCGAAATTCTCGGGATGTGGGTCAATCCTTTGGAATTCAAATTAATGGTGGAGCCCACCCTTTTATCTATAATTAGAGGGAAGATCTGTGAAGAGAAGATCATCTCTTCAAAACTTTTGCTTCAAAAAAAAACCCTAACTTTCCCAGAGATATGCCTTGCTGCAGCGCCTGGGTATCCTCTTTCCTTTTCATCAGATGGAAGAAGAAAAGAGAGGGAGATGGTGGAGGAAACAGAGGCAAGGCTCTCGCTTTTCGAGAGTCCAGTCGGTGCGCCATATTAGCTGACATGATTGACCGAGCTATTGCGTCATATTAGGTGACGCGATGGGGTGTTGTCGTTAGAAAGGACTTTGAGACTCTTTTCTTATAGCGAGCAATAGGAAAAGAAGATGAGGTGATCCCAACGAGGCATCACCAATGAATCACTCTCCCTTCTGGAGCTCTAACCTCTCCCTCAGAACACAATGATGTGGTGTGACATCATCACTATCTTGTGTCTTGCAGGCCTCTGTCTGGAGTTTGAGGCGTTGTTGTGACTTCTGAGGGCTTCTTGAATGTCCATCTCATTCTTCTTGTAAAGGCATGATCAAAGTGGTGTAGGATTGCTTGTTTAGAAGACATGGCATGGATGAAGATGGACGACACGTGGGCGACGTCTTTCGATTAACCAATTTGTGTTGATCTGTGTTGAAGGACTGTTAATGGTGGCAGGATATGTTCCTCGATCCAAATCTCATATATTTCTTTTTCGAAGTGTAAATACAGAAAAGTATAAAGATTTCATGTATCACATTCATTATATGCAACATAATGAGCTATAATGGATTATTTTTTTGGAACAGAAATTAGTTATGTAATGTTTAGATCTTGTCTTGTTTGTATTTTACAAAATAATCATACCCGTTCGGAGGCTTGACTTCCTGATGGCAAGAAATAAACCCATAGGCAATGTTTGTGTTACTGCTCCAGATGGGGGTCTCATCTCAAAACGTACAAACTATGGCGGAGTCAAATTGGTAGATGGAAACTGTAGGCCGACTCGTCTGCCGTAGACTAATTGAAAAGGGCCCGTAGGCGGATGTTTGCGTTATCGTTCTCTAGTGGGTGGACCCCATCTCGGAACATACAAATATAGGACTCTGAGTGAGGAGGAAACCTCAGTTACCGAGTTGGACTGGCAAGGAGGAATTGCCAGTGGTTCTTTCAGATGATTTGCCCAATTAAGAGTGAATCGGAGGAAGCCCATAAGCGGGTTTTTGCATTAAAATTCTCAAGTGGATTCCACCTCGAAACGTACAAATATAGGACTCTGAGTGAGGAGGGAACCTTACCTACAGAGCTGGACTGGCAAGGGGGAACTGCCGGTTGTAACACCCCGTTCCTGGAATACGTACTTAGATACGTATTCTGATTTTTCTAACATATTTCTTTGATTTATCTTGTATTTGTTTTTGTTTTATGATTATTAGTGTGATGGTTTTGTAATGGATTTGGATTCGTGGACTCGGAGTCAGCCCTAGTCTGAACCGAGGGCCCGAACCTAGTGCTTCGCTTGATTTGGCCTTTCTGCTAGTCCGATTTGACCGATTTCAGTTTCAGAGACTGTTTTCTAATATTTTAAATTTTTCATGATTTTCTGAAATTTTCTGAAATTTTTCTGCAAAATCTTCAAAACCGGTGTCGGTCGGTATCGCTGACTGATTCTCGGATTTTTAGTTTTCAAATGGGATTGAATTTTCAAAAACGGCTTTCACAGTATATCTTAGAATATCATTTTCTAGCTAAAAACATTTTTTGAGATTTTTCAAATTTTATCAAAATTTGACCGCTCCTAGTGTCGACCGGTACCGCCGGAAGATTCCAGGATTTTTATTTTGAAAACTACACTATATTTTTCAAATCCGATTTCACCAAACATCTTAGAATAATATTTGCTATTTTTGAGAATTTTTCGGAAAGATTCTTAAACAGTCAAATTTTCGTCTTATTAAAATAATAATATAATTTGCCGTTCTTACTTTTACTTGTTTTTACCTCTCAACTCCTGTACTTAATACTCCCAGAATATTATATCATTTTATTATTTGATAAAATATTTAATTATAAATTTTTAACTATTTTTTTATCATTTCTTTTTAATTTTTTCAATTACTTTTCATTTTCTTTCTTTTTCTTCTTTCTTTTCTTCTCCTCCACTCCACCCTTCCTCCCACGCAAGCAGCAACGCAGCAGTGGTAGCAGGGAGCAGGGCATGGGCTGAGCAATCCATCCTCCACCATCCCCATTCATCATATCAATTTTCAATACCCCATTAAAATCTCCTCATTTCTTTCCTTCTCTTTTCAATTTACATTTCAACTTCATCCTCAACCTCCAACTCACGCACCCAACTCACGCACACGCTCCACCGCCGCCGCCGCCGCCTCCGCCGCCGCCCTAGCCGCCGCCACCGCACTCCCCACCACCCCACAACTCTCCACCAACATCAACAACCCCAAATTCCTCCTCATTCTCCTCAATTTCTCCCAAAAACCCATCATCATCCATCTTCAATTTCTCCAAATTCTCCCCCACCACCCCCAATTCCACCACCCCAACTACTCCATCGCCACCTCCTCCACCTCCTCCAACTACCCACAACCACCAAACACCACCACCACCACAACCACCACCACCACCCATCACCTCCATCAAAACAACAACAACAACAACAACAACTAACCCAATCTCCTCCCTCTCCCCACCACCTGCGCGCGCGCGGCCTCCCCGGCGCCGCCACCGCCGCCGCCTGGCCGGCCGGCCACCGCCGGCGGCCGGCCACCCTCTCCCTCCTTCTCTTTTTCTTTTTCTTTCTTTCTTTTTCTTTCTTTCTTTCTTTCAACTCTCTCTCTCTTTCATTCCCTAAAAATAAAAAGATTCCTCTCATTCCAAAAATACCCCCATCACTTTCCTCAAACTACTTCCCTCAATTTACACCCCCTACCCCTCTCCTTTAAATCCCTATTTTATTCCAAATACACCTCATTTTTCCTCCCTTTTTCCTACAAATTTCTCTCTCCTCTCTCATTCCCTCTCTAATAATTTTTATAAATATTTATAATTATATATTTTAATATATATTGTGGGCTTGAGGTTACTCGGACGGTTCGCCGATTCCCAGATTTTAACCGGTATTTTACCCGGTTTCAGGCGAGTACAGTTATTTTTAGCATGCATTTATTTTATCATTATGCGAGTATATTCTTGTATTGTTATATATACCCTGCTATATGTAATATGTGATACCGGATACCAGTACTTGTCATGTTATATTTGATACTGATACCATGCTATATTTGACATATGATACCGATACCAGTACTTACCATGCTATATGTGATATGTGATACCCGATACCTGTACTTGCCATGCTATACCTGACCCCGACATATGACACCAGTACTTATCATGCTATATTTATCATATGATACCTGACACCGGTAATTGCCATGCTATAGTTGATACATGATATATGATACCGACACTTGCCATGCTATAGTTGATACATGATATATAACACCTGTACTTGCCATGCTATACTTGACACTTAGTATCTGATCCCGATATTACCATGCTATACCTGACCCTGATATATGACACCAGTATTTGCCTTGCTACATTTGACCCATGATATCTAACACCGGTATTTGACACTGATATCTTTCATGCTATATTTGATACTGATTCTTGCCATGATATATGTGATATGTGACCCTGATATTGATACTTGCCATACTATATTTGACATGTGATATCTGACCCCGATATTTGTCTTGCTACACTTATCACTTGACATTGGACACCGATACTTGAAACTTGACGCCTGTTCTTGACACACAGTACATACTATGCTGGCCACCTGATATTTGATATGCTATACTTGCCACATGACATATTACACCGGTATTTGACATGCTATACTTGCCACATGACATATTACACCGGTATTTGACATACTATGCTTGCTACCTGATATTTGACATGCTATGCTTGCCACTTGATATATATAACACCGATACTTACCATGATATACATGACTCCTGATACCTGGCACCTGACTCCTGTATTACCTGGCATATGCATGATTATTATTACCAGACATCTGGTAATCCTGTACTCCTGTACTCCTGTATTCCTGTATTCCTGTACTCCTGTATTCATGTACTCTTGTATTTCCGGTACTCATGCTCTTGTTAATAGCACAGTCAGACCGGCGTCCGGCAGAACATGCCTGGTGTCGGGATGACGAGGATGTATCCCACAATCGTGCTAGCGTCCGGCGGTTCCTGAATGGAACTAAGTGCCACACGGAGCAAAGTGCCACGCCATACACATGGTGGGGGCCACCTCTTGAATCCGTGGGGGCCACCTCTAGAATCCATTCCCCACGCAGAGCAAAGTGCCACACAGAGCAAAGTGCCACACCACACACGTGGTGGGGGCCACCTCTTGAATCTGTGGGGGCCACCTCTTGAATCTGCGGGGCTACCTCCTGTATCTACCCTCAGAGCAAAGTGCCACATGGAGCAAAGTGCCACATCACACACGTGGTGGGGGCCACCTCTTGAATCCATGGGGGCCACCTCTTGAATCTGAAGGGCTACTTTCTCCCTCCTGCCTGTACCGCCTAGTGTTAGTGTGATAAACATCCTCAGTGCCATTAACACACACACATACCTGTACAATGATGACTCCTGGACCATGTGTTATTTGGTCTCTCCCCTGTTCGAATAATGGTACCCGCGTATCGGAGTTCGGATGAGTTCTACTGGAAGTGCGGGCTCCAGCGTGAACTGTCGGTGTTGTGGGACGCCGATGGGAAAGGGACGAGAATAACATAAAAACATAAGAAACAGTAATAATATTAGGAACGTGTGATATTTGGTCTCTCCTTTGTTCGGGTCCTGGTACTCACATATCAGACCCGGATAAGTTCTACAGAGTGCGAACTCTAGTATGGACTATCGGTGATGTGAGACGCTGGTAGGGAGGCGATTAAAATATCAAACGGTACTAATTATTATTATCGGATCAATTAAAATGCAACACCTGTGTATTCTCCAGTTACAGTATTATGCCCTGAGTTGACACCCTGTTGTATGACACATGACCCCTGTGATACCATGGTTATTCCTGACACACACTCTAGTTCTGTTATCCTGAGGGCAACTCAAGTTGTATGAACTCAGATGATGGTGACATCGGATATGTGGTATATAGATGAGGGTTTCCTTGTTTGGATTATCCCCTTGACGTATCAACCCCTTGAATCCAAAATCTGAGCTTATATAACTAGTTTTGTCCATGTTTATATTTATCATGTGTTTAGTGTATTTATCACATGTTGCCATATTTGTCGCATGATTATGTATACTTATGCTCTCTATACCGTTTTCCATGCATGTTTTTCGATACAGATTTACTGATATACATGTATTTACTTGATCTCGGATTTACTGTCATTTTCCTTTTATTACTTGTAATTTCCTGTACCTGCATGCCTGGACCACATCACTTGATCATATACACGTGTGCCTGTTATGCACGCCATCTGGCTTCATTCTTTGTACTCGCTGGGGTTGCTAACAACCCTGGATCCTCATGTCCAGATCCCGGAGTCTGGACCTTAGCCTTAGTATACCTGATCAGAGTGGCGCAGCGGGAGCGTGGATTAGCGGTTGCCTGTCCAGACCCTCTTCCTTCCCGCCTTTTCTTGATCGGCTCGCGAGATTTTCATCTTGCTACTTGTGAGTACTCTCCAGTATTTCATATTGTGCTTCCTGCTTTTATGCTTCTTAGTGATATATACTCTTCAGATATTATATCATGCCTTGTGATAACTGTGTACTGGTGTTATTATTACTGGATTGTATATAACCACTATGCTTCCGTACTCTGACCCCTGCCTGTATTGATGCTTAGCGTATATACGTTAGGGTATTTCCGACCTTCATATATACGTCGCAGTAACGTCTCCGTACCCTCCAGATCGGGGCGTTACAGGGTGGTATCAGAGCCTAGGCTCTCACATCCTCGGTACAATGCATGAGTCGTGGTTATACAATCCAACTGCAAGTACAAAATTATCTATTCCCTCTTGATCATCCTTCTCTTGATTCTTGAATCTCTTCCATCCTTTTCCATTTCCAGTTCCTTTCATTCTTATACCAACTCAAGATATGGATAAACTAGTAGGGTAGCAGCAAGACAGATGTGGTTCGCTATCATTATGTTCTGGTATTCTTAACTCTGGTGCATCACCTGGTCTTATATTGGATGGTCCTTCAGCCTCGCATTCTATTCTGGTACTTATGGATATATCACGGGAAATCAGCACAGCAAGGGGTAGTCATCACTTATATAATCAGACAGATCGTATCATTACCCGAGGAGTGTCAGTATGGAACAGTATTTCAGATTTAGGGTTTCTGCCAGACAGAGTTATGGAGACAGCCTTCGGGACTCATTTCGATTATCGTGATTCTTGATCGTGTTCTCAGAGCCACCAGCTTCTGGCAGTTTTTATTGATTTGATGGACTACGGACCCCGCTAGCCTCGCTAAGCGAGGGTTGTGTTCTAGTCACTCGTGGACTTAACCAGGTGTAGGCTTCGCTGTACCCTGGTGCTTAGCATTTAGCGTTGTGTTACGCGCTGGCTTCGCCGCGTGAGCTCCACCATGTGCGAGCCTCGCAGAGCGTTAGCTCCGCTGCACCCTAATGCTTAACGCCTGAGATGTGTTACGCGATGGTCTTACCTAGGCTTGGTTCCGACCGTGGCTAGTCCTTCAGTGCTTAGCACTCTAGCCGTTCCTCGGACTTCTTCTGCCTTGCATGTTTTCATGGATCCGATGTACAGGGTTTTCTCGCTGTATCTGAGCTATTGTTGTGATCCGTATGAACGATCTATTCGGCCAACCTTACAGAGATTGGGTATTCTTTAATGTTTCATGTGCAGTCGGGCTGTCATTCAGAAGTCAGTATTCAGAATTCTTTATGGTTATTCTATATTCTCGGTTATGCCTTTCAGAGATTGCAATGCCCAGTATTCAGGAATTCTTAATTATTGGTCTTCTTGATTCATGCTCAATATTATCCGGGTTTTCTTTTATCTTCGGTATTCTGGAGAAATAATGTGTATGCAGTATCGGTAATTCTACTATGGATTCTTGGTCAAGGACAGCTTCATGCCATGCGGGACTTTATATTATATTATGGATTTCTATGGATTTTCAGAGATTTTATATTATGGATTTCAGCACTATGGATTTCTAGAGATTCTATCAGCTTTGCTTCGCAGTCCGAAAGAGCAGACAACAGGTCAGTATTATTATGGCACCGTCAGAAGATATATATATGGCAGTAGTGCAGAGATGTCTCAGTCTTGGGTTTATCATTCAGCCAATTTGTGAGAATTATCCTCAGTTACTCATATCTTGATTGGTATAAATCCTCATTCCTATTCCTTTCTGTGTTCATCCTCCCCTTATCGAAATTTCGAGGACGAAATTTTTGTAAGGTGGATGGAATGTAACACCCCGTTCCTGGAATACGTACTTAGATACGTATTCTGATTTTTCTAACATATTTCTTTGATTTATCTTGTATTTGTTTTTGTTTTATGATTATTAGTGTGATGGTTTTGTAATGGATTTGGATTCGTGGACTCAGAGTCAGCCCTAGTCTGAACCGAGGGCCCGAACCTAGTGCTTCGCTTGATTTGGCCTTTCTGCTAGTCCGATTTGACCGATTTCAGTTTCAGAGACTGTTTTCTAATATTTTAAATTTTTCATGATTTTCTGAAATTTCTGAAATTTTTCTGCAAAATCTTCAAAACCGGTGTCGGTCGGTATCGCTGACTGATTCTCGGATTTTTAGTTTTCAAATGGGATTGAATTTTCAAAAACGGCTTTCACAGTATATCTTAGAATATCATTTTCTAGCTAAAAACATTTTTTTGAGATTTTTCAAATTTTATCAAAATTTGACCGCTCCTAGTGTCGACCGGTACCGCCGGAAGATTCCAGGATTTTTATTTTGAAAACTACACTATATTTTTCAAATCCGATTTCACCAAACATCTTAGAATAATATTTGCTATTTTTGAGAATTTTTCGGAAAGATTCTTAAACAGTCAAATTTTCGTCTTATTAAAATAATAATATAATTTGCCGTTCTTACTTTTACTTGTTTTTACCTCTCAACTCCTGTACTTAATACTCCCAGAATATTATATCAATTTTATTATTTGATAAAATATTTAATTATAAATTTTTAACTATTTTTTATCATTTCTTTTTAATTTTTTCAATTACTTTTCATTTTCTTTCTTTTTCTTCTTTCTTTTCTTCTCCTCCACTCCACCCTTCCTCCCACGCAAGCAGCAACGCAGCAGTGGCAGCAGGGAGCAGGGCATGGGCTGAGCAATCCATCCTCCACCATCCCCATTCATCATATCAATTTTCAATACCCCATTAAAATCTCCTCATTTCTTTCCTTCTCTTTTCAATTTACATTTCAACTTCATCCTCAACCTCCAACTCACGCACCCAACTCACGCACACGCTCCACCGCCGCCGCCGCCGCCTCCGGCGCCGCCCTAGCCGCCGCCACCGCACTCCCCACCACCCCACAACTCTCCACCAACATCAACAACCCCAAATTCCTCCTCATTCTCCTCAATTTCTCCCAAAAACCCATCATCATCCATCTTCAATTTCTCCAAATTCTCCCCCACCACCCCCAATTCCACCACCCCAACTACTCCATCGCCACCTCCTCCACCTCCTCCAACTACCCACAACCACCAAACACCACCACCACCACAACCACCACCACCACCCATCACCTCCATCAAAACAACAACAACAACAACAACAACTAACCCAATCTCCTCCCTCTCCCCACCACCTGCGCGCGCGCGGCCTCCCCGGCGCCGCCACCGCCGCCGCCTGGCCGGCCGGCCACCGCCGGCGGCCGGCCACCCTCTCCCTCCTTCTCTTTTTCTTTTTCTTTCTTTCTTTTTCTTTCTTTCTTTCTTTCAACTCTCTCTCTCTTTCATTCCCTAAAAATAAAAAGATTCCTCTCATTCCAAAAATACCCCCATCACTTTCCTCAAACTACTTCCCTCAATTTACACCCCCTACCCCTCTCCTTTAAATCCCTATTTTATTCCAAATACACCTCATTTTTCCTCCCTTTTTCCTACAAATTTCTCTCTCCTCTCTCATTCCCTCTCTAATAATTTTTATAAATATTTATAATTATATATTTTAATATATATTGTGGGCTTGAGGTTACTCGGACGGTTCGCCGATTCCCAGATTTTAACCGGTATTTTACCCGGTTTCAGGCGAGTACAGTTATTTTTAGCATGCATTTATTTTATCATTATGCGAGTATATTCTTGTATTGTTATATATACCCTGCTATATGTAATATGTGATACCGGATACCAGTACTTGTCATGTTATATTTGATACTGATACCATGCTATATTTGACATATGATACCGATACCAGTACTTACCATGCTATATGTGATATGTGATACCCGATACCTGTACTTGCCATGCTATACCTGACCCCGACATATGACACCAGTACTTATCATGCTATATTTATCATATGATACCTGACACCGGTAATTGCCATGCTATAGTTGATACATGATATATGATACCGACACTTGCCATGCTATAGTTGATACATGATATATAACACCTGTACTTGCCATGCTATACTTGACACTTAGTATCTGATCCCGATATTACCATGCTATACCTGACCCTGATATATGACACCAGTATTTGCCTTGCTACATTTGACCCATGATATCTAACACCGGTATTTGACACTGATATCTTTCATGCTATATTTGATACTGATTCTTGCCATGATATATGTGATATGTGACCCTGATATTGATACTTGCCATACTATATTTGACATGTGATATCTGACCCCGATATTTGTCTTGCTACACTTATCACTTGACATTGGACACCGATACTTGAAACTTGACGCCTGTTCTTGACACACAGTACATACTATGCTGGCCACCTGATATTTGATATGCTATACTTGCCACATGACATATTACACCGGTATTTGACATGCTATACTTGCCACATGACATATTACACCGGTATTTGACATACTATGCTTGCTACCTGATATTTGACATGCTATGCTTGCCACTTGATATATATAACACCGATACTTACCATGATATACATGACTCCTGATACCTGGCACCTGACTCCTGTATTACCTGGCATATGCATGATTATTATTACCAGACATCTGGTAATCCTGTACTCCTGTACTCCTGTATTCCTGTATTCCTGTACTCCTGTATTCATGTACTCTTGTATTTCCGGTACTCATGCTCTTGTTAATAGCACAGTCAGACCGGCGTCCGGCAGAACATGCCTGGTGTCGGGATGACGAGGATGTATCCCACAATCGTGCTAGCGTCCGGCGGTTCCTGAATGGAACTAAGTGCCACACGGAGCAAAGTGCCACGCCATACACATGGTGGGGGCCACCTCTTGAATCCGTGGGGGCCACCTCTAGAATCCATTCCCCACGCAGAGCAAAGTGCCACACAGAGCAAAGTGCCACACCACACACGTGGTGGGGGCCACCTCTTGAATCTGTGGGGGCCACCTCTTGAATCTGCGGGGCTACCTCCTGTATCTACCCTCAGAGCAAAGTGCCACATGGAGCAAAGTGCCACATCACACACGTGGTGGGGGCCACCTCTTGAATCCATGGGGGCCACCTCTTGAATCTGAAGGGCTACTTTCTCCCTCCTGCCTGTACCGCCTGGTGTTAGTGTGATAAACATCCTCAGTGCCATTAACACACACACATACCTGTACAATGATGACTCCTGGACCATGTGTTATTTGGTCTCTCCCCTGTTCGAATAATGGTACCCGCGTATCGGAGTTCGGATGAGTTCTACTGGAAGTGCGGGCTCCAGCGTGAACTGTCGGTGTTGTGGGACGCCGATGGGAAAGGGACGAGAATAACATAAAAACATAAGAAACAGTAATAATATTAGGAACGTGTGATATTTGGTCTCTCCTTTGTTCGGGTCCTGGTACTCACATATCAGACCCGGATAAGTTCTACAGAGTGCGAACTCTAGTATGGACTATCGGTGATGTGAGACGCTGGTAGGGAGGCGATTAAAATATCAAACGGTACTAATTATTATTATCGGATCAATTAAAATGCAACACCTGTGTATTCTCCAGTTACAGTATTATGCCCTGAGTTGACACCCTGTTGTATGACACATGACCCCTGTGATACCATGGTTATTCCTGACACACACTCTAGTTCTGTTATCCTGAGGGCAACTCAAGTTGTATGAACTCAGATGATGGTGACATCGGATATGTGGTATATAGATGAGGGTTTCCTTGTTTGGATTATCCCCTTGACGTATCAACCCTTGAATCCAAAATCTGAGCTTATATAACTAGTTTTGTCCATGTTTATATTTATCATGTGTTTAGTGTATTTATCACATGTTGCCATATTTGTCGCATGATTATGTATACTTATGCTCTCTATACCGTTTTCCATGCATGTTTTTCGATACAGATTTACTGATATACATGTATTTACTTGATCTCGGATTTACTGTCATTTTCCTTTTATTACTTGTAATTTCCTGTACCTGCATGCCTGGACCACATCACTTGATCATATACACGTGTGCCTGTTATGCACGCCATCTGGCTTCATTCTTTGTACTCGCTGGGGTTGCTAACAACCCTGGATCCTCATGTCCAGATCCCGGAGTCTGGACCTTAGCCTTAGTATACCTGATCAGAGTGGCGCAGCGGGAGCGTGGATTAGCGGTTGCCTGTCCAGACCCTCTTCCTTCCCGCCTTTTCTTGATCGGCTCGCGAGATTTTCATCTTGCTACTTGTGAGTACTCTCCAGTATTTCATATTGTGCTTCCTGCTTTTATGCTTCTTAGTGATATATACTCTTCAGATATTATATCATGCCTTGTGATAACTGTGTACTGGTGTTATTATTACTGGATTGTATATAACCACTATGCTTCCGTACTCTGACCCCTGCCTGTATTGATGCTTAGCGTATATACGTTAGGGTATTTCCGACCTTCGTATATACGTCGCAGTAACGTCTCCGTACCCTCCAGATCGGGGCGTTACACCGGTTGTTCTTTAAGATGGTTGTGCCCAATTAAAGGGGTGAGCCGCAGGGAGCCCGTATGCGGATATTTGCGTTATCATTCTCAAGTGGGGGGATCGCATCTCAAAATGTACAAACATAAGTCTCCGACTAAGGAGGGAACCTCAGCTACGAGTTAGACTGGAAAGAGGGAACTGCTAGTGGTTCTGGTGGTGTCGGACTCCCAGCGCAGATTTTGCCCGTAGACAGGTGAGAGGGAGCCCGTAGACTGGTACTGGGTAATCCCTCCTAAGTTGATCCCGAACGGATCCCTTAGCCTCCCGTAAGATGGTGAAGGGCGAGCCTCAAGGGTGGTGTCAGATTCCTCTGCCTCTTGTAGGATGACGAAGGGTTCATCTAAAGAACGGTTCAGATTTCTCCACCTCTCGTAGGACGACAAGGGGCTCGCCTCAAGGACGGTTCAGATTCTGCTCGCCTCAAGGATGGTTCAGATTCCTCCGCTTCTCGTAGAATGACGGAGGGCTAGCCTCAAGGATAGTTCAGATTCCTCCGCCTCCCTGCTTCCCCTAGGACAACAAAAGCCTCGCGTCAAGGACAGTTCAGATTCTTTCGCCTCCCATAGGATGATGAAGGGTGGGTCCAGAGACCATTTGTGGATCCTGTGAAGGATGTTTGGCAGATCCTATAAAGGACGTTTGGCGAATCCTATGAAGGATATTTGGAAGTGGTTAGAAATTGAAAGAAATTTTACTCAATGTTAGAAGTACAAAATTCAAGATACATGGAGTGTTATTGATAAAGTACTCTCTAGCTCTTATTGGCGGGGTCGGCTTAGTTAATCGTTTTATATTCTATAAGCATGAGTTGTTACTGAGTCAGAGGTGGAGCCTTTGTTTATCCTTCTACATTGGACACAGCTTTGGGGGCAAGGGTGTACTCCTGAAGGAGCCCCTGGCAGATCAGGTCTTCAAGGTACTTGCGGAGGGACCGACATTTGGCAGTCTGATGTCAGTTGCTATCATGGAAGGAGAAATATTCTTTCGCTCTGGGAAGGAAAAGATCATATGGTATCGGCTCTAGGCGCTTGACCCAGGGTTGATCCTTGATGACCTGTAAGATGTCCTGGATGGGGAGGTTCAGTGGACTAGAGTGCTTACCCACTTGGAAGGTTTGGAGCGGTTTCGGCGAAGGGTTCGGGAACGCTTGCTTCTTATAGGTGCCTTGTCCCAGGTGGTTGCACCTTCTTCTTGTGGCATCGATTTTCCTTCTTCGTCACTTTCCAGGAGAGGTTGGTTGGTGGTGCCCTTCATCACCTCTTCTAGATGGAGGTACTTTGGGGCTCAAGAGAGGATGTTGCTCCAGCGAGTAATGTTGTGCTTCAGGAGGTGCTTATGCAGTGGATGGATGACCTGCAGCTGTTTGGTGAGGAAAAATTGAAGATCGAGGGGTAAATTCTTTAATAGTAAAGAAAATTACAGCGGATCAATAATTTTTTCACAAGAGAAGGGAGATATTCAAGTTCAAATCTCCCTTTGTTTAATGTCGGGCTCTTGATATGGCGGTGAAAAGTGAATCTTATTTTCCGTTGACTGGGTGAATGTCAAGACTTCTTAGGAAACTTCTCTTTTGATGGTGAATAAAGTGACACAGTTTCTGTCCAACAAGAATCTCAAAGAGACTGTAGGCCAAAAATAAACTTGTACGCAGTAAGTTGTTAGAAGAGTCGAACTCTCTTTCTTTTAGCTGGAGATCTTGGTGTTTCTACGGCTTACAACTGAAGTTCTTCTGACCAGATTTTTCCCGACCCCTCTTCCATAGCAAACTAGGCTATTTATAGAGGCTTCAGGGGTAAAAGTGTCCCCTAAAAATACTCCATAATTGGGTTTAACTCCCTCATTACATGGGCAGTAATTGAGCCAGTAATGAGGGCAGTTATAACCGAGACGTAGGCTTTGGGCCGCGCGTATTGCCATTGAGGTGATGCTTGAGAAACGCGAGCTTCTAATTCTGCGTCAAGCTTCACGTGAGACGCGGGCTTTGGACTCTGCGTCTTGGTATTGCAATAATGCTGAGACGCGATTTTCACGCTCCGCGTCTTGGTCCTTGCAGTGACGTTGAGACGTGGGTTTCAACCATCACGTCTTGGTGCGCGCTGGTGGCGATGATTGGTCTTGCGTCTGGAGTTTGGGATTCTGCTTTTTGATGTCTTGTCTTCTGTGATTTTTAGACAGCCTACATAACCCCTCCAAAGTTTTCGATATTCCACGGTTGATCGGGACGGATTTTGAAATACTTGGACTCTGGTTGAATTCATATTGCTCATGATTAGACTGACAATCATTTGAGATACTCTGAGCTTGATCTTGTCTAGAGTTTGATCTTCATGAGTGTACTATAAAACCCTTTGAAGCCACCAGAGATGATCATGATGAGTGTCTAGATACGCAGTCCAGACCTCCTTAGTGCTCTGAGCTGGTTGTTGGCATACTGTTGAACCAGGGGTAAACAGTCGTCTGCTTGTGACAGTATACTGTTGAACTGATTTGCAGAAGGAAAGATTGAATGCAAGTCCTGTAGACACAGGGGTCATGTTGCTTTAGAGACACAGTCCTCACTCGGAGTAGGGACGCATCTATTAATGTGCTAAAGAAACGCGAACTCTGGAGGGACGCGATCTTTGAAGTGAAGACGCAGCTCTTACCCTGTTGACTAGACACGGCTTTGGCCTTGCTGAAAAGACGCGATCTTTGGAGGGATACGATTTTTGTTAAACGCGAGTCCCACGTTTTGGGCATGTTGCCATATGTCTGGCAGAGTTGAGGGGATATCTTTCCTTTGATGCGCGAAATTCGCGCGCATTTAAGATGCACGCCATGCGTCATGCAGGGATTAGACCTTGAGCCATGTGTCGCGTATCTCTGCGGATCACTGTGCCTATAAAAGACAACAGTCTTTCAAGAGTAATCATTAGACTCTTCTTCTTCTTCACTGAGCATTATATCTAGGGTTAAAAAAAGCTTGAAGCTTTTTTTATTTTCACTGTCTTCAACACCGATCTCATGTTAGAAATGGCACCGAAGACCAAACCTGCTTCCTCGTCCTCGAGCGCTGTCGCTCCGGAGATTCAAATGGGTGGTCCTTCCACGCAGGAGGCCCCATTTCAGGTAGTAAAATCATCTAATTTGGTTTCTGCCATTGAAGGGGCTCAAAGAGTTCTCTTAACTCTTAAGTCTCTTTTCAATGTGAACCGCCAACGCGAGGCTCCTGCCCGTGTTTGATTTTCAGACGCGGCTCTTGAATTAGTAGGCAAGATGCGGGTTTGACGACCTCCGCGTCTTTGCTTCATCAACTTGAGTCCGTATCTGTTTGTTAAACGCGGGCCTCGTTGAGCCTTGCGTTTTGAACTCAATGCTCAGAATATTTCTATGTGTGGGGAGTTCAGACGCAGACTTCATATGATTCTCGCGTCTTTTAAGATCAGGCAAGTTTTACTGAGTCTCGCGTCTGAATCTGATACTTAGAAATTTTTTTTAAGTTGTGAATTTTGAAATGCGGGCTTCACGCAAACCTCGCATTTTTGAGTCTAGATGCGAATTTTGCTGATTTTTGCATCTGGATTCATTCTTGCGTTTGAATTTCAAACACCAAGCCATTTTCTTTCAGGTTTCTGACCAAGTGTTGTCCTCTTTGCAGTGTGATACTCTTCCAACCCTTTATCCAAGAAGTGTCACGTTGGACACGTAGGTGGCGCTAATTATAATCTGATATTTGTGCCTCAGAAGACTGCTCCTATGACTATGGGTAAATCAAAGGAGCGAAGGGAGAGGATCATCAAGGCCAGTATGGTGACCCTTTGGGAGATTATCTCCGATGGACTGTTCGAGACGGATTCCCGTATTTCGTTACGGAAGCCTGCTTTCCTCTTCGGTGACGCCATTGACAAGGATGATAGGATTCTGCATGATGGAGATTACAAGTGGCTCTGTCAGATAGGGGACAGGAAGTTCTTTCTTCCTAATATGGAGAGGATGTATTTTTGTCCTCTCTTCAGCACATGTCCGTTCATCGTGCGATGGATTGGGATCTTTCTCGGTTTGTCTCCGACGTCTCTCTCGGCAGATTAGGTGCCAAAGAAGTATACTCTGCAGGCCATGGGAAAAAATATCTTTGATTTATTTCCCGGGTTAGTCAGGCCTGAGTATCCAAGGGGAGAAACCCCTCAGCTTGGCGCCACCTTCATCAATAAATTTTTGAAAGTTAGGGGTGATTTTCCCGTTAACTTTCGTCTGCTTGGGTGGGTCCATTCTACTGACGAATCATGGTAGGGTAGAATAGTTGGATTTGTTCTCGTCAAGCTCGGGGCTCTGCTGCAGTAGATGAGGTTATATCACTCGGTCAGGGCTGTCCAATATGGCCTCCCGCAGAGTTCCCACAATTTTTATGGCGTGCTGGAGCATTATAATCCTCTGACGGGCACATTTTTTACTCTAGTCGAGGAGATGGGGCTCGTTCTTAATGAACTATATGAAGTCTCGGGGCTAGTTATGGGAGATGCCCCTTATGAAGAATACGTCCCGACTTCTGAGGAGGTTCACCTTTTGATGAAAAAGGATCCTCAGGTGTATGGACATACTGGGAAGTGTTGTGCCACTTCCACATCTGCGGACAGATATCCTCCTGGAGAAATAGGGGTGTCAAGCAGATGTCCTGGGCGAGTTATCTGTTCAACGGCATAAATGAGAAAGATAGCCCAGTGACTAGTCTGGCCCCTTGCACTGACGAGGAAATTGCTGAGAGGATCAATGCCTCTACAAGCTCTTACACCACTGAGTCGAACGAGGACACTTTCAGACCTGATACGGTCTTTGAAAGTTTTCATCACCAGGCCCAATTTTTCATTTCTGACCGGGCTCTATTGGCGGGTTTTCTCATGCTATGGCTGAAGCGTTGTGTGGTGCCAACGCTGCCGCATGAAGTAATCATTGTTGATGTGGTATACCCGGCGGTCTTGATTGCCTACGGGAAATCTATCGCTCTCCTTCTAGCGATGGTAGCCAGAATACAGAGTGGTTTACAGGCTCTAATCAAAAGCCTGTGCCAAGTGGAGGCCAACGTAGATTCTGAGGGCAGGCCAGTGGTCGATTCGGAGGGAAGGCCGAGAGTGAAGACCCCTAACCCTAGGATCGAGCTTCCATATACGTACCTGATGGCCTGGTATGTTATGCACTGCCCTTCACTGATGACGGCGGTGCCTCTTTCTGCAGGTTTTGTTCCCTTCGTGCAGAAGCTGGAGAATTCGAGCTGGACTCACTACTATATGTTCTTTGTTCGGAAATCCATTTTGAACATTTCAAACTATCAGCTCGACCATTACTTCCCTGAGATTGCTGATGCGTCTTACAGGCATAATTTTGTCGACCTTGCGGGGCCAGATGATTTCACAAGGCTGCCATCAGGAGTCTTCTGGTGGCTGATCAATATTCGGCCTAGATATCTGATCTTCTGGCAAGGGAATTCATGTACGATCGAGCCTTACATGCCTAGTCGTTTGCTCGACAGTTCACTATGATCAATTATATGTCGGCAACCCCAGCGCCAGTCTCTGCTTCAGCGGAAATTTATTTAAAGGTGCCCAGGCGTGGTACTACAGTGTAGCTGGAAGGACAAAAGCTATTTTCAACTTGCCTCACAAGACGCCCAATTGTTATACCAGCGTTAGTTTCTGCACCTGGTACTCTCTATCTAGTAGGATGCCTGGTTTCAGGATAAATACCTCTTCCATTAAGAGCATCAAGGCATCTTATGAGACCAAGTTAGATTTCAACAAATGTATGCGAGGTATGGACGAGTATCAGGCAGCCGAGAGGGAAACAGGAGGAGAAGCAAGGATAGGATCAAGGTCAGTAGCACCCAAGGGGCAACCTGTTAAAAAGAGTCGGCAGGCTGTATCCAAACGTTCCGATGGCTCTGCTTTCAAGGGCGAGCCTATCCCAAAGAAGGCTAGGAGGGAATCGGAGGCTGAAGCTTTGATGCCCAAAGTAGTTCCTCTTGGTATTGAAGAGCAGGGAGAGGAAGAAGAAGAGGAGGAAGTCCCCGTCCTTCGCTCCCGCGGTCTGCGCAGCAGGGGTCCCGTGATCCTAGAGGAGGGAGAATTCATGGATGAACCCGTCATGGCCGAGGAGGTCGAGCGTCCTGAAGTTGATTTGGTGGGGAGGGATGGCGTTGAGATTCCAGGAATCTCGGCCCAACCTGAACCTTTTTCAACTCATGGGAGAAGGGTGGAGGTGCAGCAGCCTGGGTCTCCCAGTGTATTGATGCCCGCTTCGCGGATTATTGATCCCAGCCCTACTACTGGGTATTTAGTGATAAGGTCTCGATTATGGAGACCTCTTGTGTTGAGCTATCGTCTTCATCGTCTGAAGAACATGGATATTATTCTGGCGAAGAAGTCAATTTTCGCGATGAACCCACTCTTCCTGATATGAGCAAATTCTCACATATCTCGGAGGAAGACATACAGGGATACGTCCCTATGATGGTTTCGCCGATAGCAAGGATTGCTGCTACTGAAGGTATTTTCTTTGTCTTCCTGAACTGGTTCCCCATTAAGTTAGGAATGAGTTCTAACATTTCCTTTTCACTTTCTTCTACAGGTTGGCTGTCGGTAGTGAAGCTACAACTTCTTCTCATATTGAGGAGATGATCCAAGAGTTGGCCCAGCAGGAGGGCCTTGAGGCTCCCACTATCGGATACCTCATGAGGGTGCAACCGCCGAGGTCGGGGAGCCCTCATCCCCAAGTGGCCTATCCAGGGATTTGCCATCTTTAGATCCTCAATTTGGTAAGAGAATATTGACATGTTGGATACTCTTATCATTACCACTGATATTTAACATTGTGGTTTGCAGAGAGCACTGGGGTAGCTCAACTAGAGGATCCTACAGCAAGCATTGACGCAGAAGATAGCACAGTTCAAACTTCGGCCAGGAAACCCAGTGCCGTAGAGTTTGCTATTGCTTCTGTTGCAGTGGAAGCTGCTACAATAATAACTGTCCCAGAGGTATTGGTGACTACCTCAGTATCTGACGAACCTATTGCCGGCCTCACCCCTACGCAAGTTGAACTGGTTTCCGTCTCTTGTCCTGTCATGGAAAGGGGGTCCGAGAGTACATCAACAGGGTTATCTCCAGCTAACAACATCATGGAAGAGTTAGCACGTCAAATGTGTAAATCACCTAGAAGGGGGTGAATAGGTGATATGCTAATCTAGTGAACTAAATGCGGAAGCTAAAACAAATTTGCACAAACACTTAATACAACCAACAAGTGTAGCCGAATTCCCCGTGAAGGGCTCTGGACTAACTCCTCTTGATTCCCCTAGATAAGGGTTGAGGTGCTATATGAAGCTCTTGTGGTTAAGTACAAGTGAGGCACACACACACAAGCAAGCCAAGCATATAAGGATGAACAATATGAAATAATGCAAGGCACAACACAAGCAAATATGATATGATGATAATAATGATGCTTTGCACAAATAAAGGAGAGAGTGTTAGAGAGACAATGGATCAAACGCAAACAGAAAGATATGTTTCGAGGTTCGAGCCCCTAGCTCTACGTCCCCGCCTTCACCGAGAAGGATTTCTAATCCACTATCTTGTCCACCGAGGACTCCTACCGAGGGAACCTCCACCGAGGAGGATTTGTACAACAAGGGAGTACCAAACTCCTCTCTCAAACACCGCCTCACAACCAAGGGGTAGGCCCATAGCCAAACAACAACCAATCCACCTCACACTTGAGGGATACAAACCAACTCCAACTCCACCTCACCAAGAGGGAGTAAACCACAATCCTCAACCTCTACCAAAGAGGGAGCAACCCAATCAAAGCAAGGGTTTTTACAACAAGTGGTTACAAAGACCACAAACTCTCTCTTTTTCCATTAAACAAAGATCCTAGTAGATTAGGATAGAAGATATAGCTCAAGTGTGGAAAACTAGGTGTTTGAAAAACAAAAACTCAAAGAAAAATACTTGGGAAAACTCTTGTAAAAGATAGAAAATGAAAGCCAAGACAAATCTCCCAAAATACTCTTTTCTTTGATTTTTCCAAAAACCTAAAACAATATAAAGATAGATCTTTTGGCTCTTAAACACTTTTGAAAACTTGTTTTATAAACAAGAGAATAGAGAAATTTTTGCTCTTAAAAATCTTATCAAAATCCCCAAGAAATGGGGTATTTATAGGCCCAAAAGAAAACTAGCCGTTAGGCTGATCTGTCAGCCTGACAGGCTGGCGGTCGACCGGCCGGTCGACCGCCAACGGTCATATTTATGACCGTTGGGCAATCCCGGTCGACCGCCCAGATACAGAGAGCAAAGCTCTCTGGTCCGGTCGACCGGCCCACAGTGCTGCCAGACGTGCACAGCTCTGTGCATGTCGGTCGATCGCCGGGTCGACCGGCCCTTGGTTCGGTCGACCGTGCGGTCGGCCGACCGTGCCTGTTAGTCACTGTTCTGGGTCAGAAACTGGGGTAAAACTATTTCTAAAAATCTTATAAAAACTTCTAAAAATCCCCAAAAATAGTTTTATCATTTTGCATTGATATATAAACATGTGATAAAAATTTCAACTCAAATATCAAGCAATTTGAACTATTTTGTGTTTTAACATTTTTACCAAAAACCAAAACATGTATTTTATCAAACTTGGATTTTTCAATAGGAAATCTGATTTTTCCTAAAACTCATGAATAGGCATATCAAAATAAGTTTGTCTAAGAAATGAAGCATGTATGTATATCGAACACATCTAATATACATAAAACCATATAAACTTGTTTTGATCTAAACAATTCATGAAAACCAACATCGGTTAAACTAAAAACCAAAAAACCAATATCCATAAAATGTGTGTGTTGTACACTTGAGCAAATCAGCTATTCTTATCTTTACACATGGATCTAAACACACTAAACTAAAACTAGGATACCTAAGTCTTCTTGACGATCTTCAATCTTCAAGCCGACTCGATCCCAAAGTGATCCACCGAGTGCAAAGGTATGATCTTGATGCTCGGGCACTGGAATCACCAAGTGAAAGCTTCCAAACTCCTCTTTTTGAAGCAATCACCAACTAATACTTGCTAACTGATCTGAAACTAAAATCACAAGATTATTAGTAAACATAACTACATGAGTTAATCATCATCAAAACTAGAGAGGAAGGCCTCCGGGCCAACAATCTCCCCCTTTTTGATGATGACAAAACTCATGGAGTTATATATGCATGGATTAAAGTTAAGCTTCAAAGAAGCTTCCCCTTAACTCATGCAATAAAACAAATAAACATAAATATGCAATGAATGACAATGCAGAAACAATAAAAGGCTCTAGATACCCAATGAAATGTTTCAAAAACAAAACATGCTCTAGATACCAATTAAAATTAAACTAAATTAAACTTAATATATGCAAAACATAAATATGCATATATAAAACATGTACCAATCATGCATATATAGAGAAGATGTTTTGATTTTGAGTTTATTTGAGTTTTATATGCATGTTAAACTCTCAAATAATTCTCCCCCTTTTTGTCAATCATCAATAAAGGGGTAAAAACAAAACTAAATCAAACTTATTTTTCTCCCCCTTTTTGTCTAAAACAAAAAATATCAATATAGGGGTGACAATCAATTAAGATATCAATTGAAAATATGTCAAAGTAGCATCTTGATACCAATGAAAGTAAACATAGATCAATAAATAAATGGTATATGCTATATACATTCATGAAAAGGAAGATGTGAAGCTTCCTACATAGATACATTACATGAAGGAGGGATGACAAGCCCTAATTCACATAACGTACACTATGCAATGCATAAGAGGAGATGTGAAGCTCCCCTACACACGTGTACCACATAAAGAAGAGATGTCAAGCTCCTCAATACAAGATACACTCAACATGAATCTATATGTAGAAGAGATGTTAAGCTCTCCTTGCATATAGGCAATACAAATCAAAACTTTTGTATTTATTTTTTTTTAAAACAAAATTTTGAGATACCAATTTTAAAACATTCAAATAAACATCTTGATATCAAAAAAGAGTATTTTTCTTTTTAAGTATATGATATCAATTTAAAATTTTTATTTTCTATCATAAAGTAAGGGAGTGGAAATACAAATACCAATTGAAATATGAAAATCAAATTTTCTCCCCCTTTATGAAATACCAACAAAAATAATGCATAGGCTTGAAATAAAATACCAATTGAAAATTGAATCAATTGAAACAAAGTTGAAACTCAAGATTTAGCATAAACAAAATTTTGTGCTTAAAGATATAGGGATATAATAAGCACAAATAAAACATATATATGTATGAAAAGTTTAATACCAATTGAAATTGATACTATTGGAATTGAAAAACATACATACATACAAACATATATGAGTATACAAGAAAGGTCAAAATTGATATCAATTGAAGGAATCCAATGATACCAATTGAAATAACAATAATATCAAAGTATAACTCATATAACCTATCCTCCCAATCATGTTCAAGTTTAAAATGATTTTCAATATAAAGCATACATGAGCATGATCTCCCATCCAACCACCCTTGGAAGGTAGGGGTTTTCAAAAATAGATTTGAAAATAAGATTTGTTTGAAAAACTCTACCATATGAAGGACACGAACTAGTTAAAATGAAAAATTTGTTAACTAGTACGAAATCCTTCAAGCAAGAAATAAAATAAAATATTTTTCATGAAACATAAAATCCACATGATAGTCAACACTCTAAGCCAATTAAGCATAAATATGACTCATAAAAACAAACACATGAGTAAACAATAAATGTGAGTGTACAAATAAGATGTGAAGATCATAATCATGAAAGATGGACAATAAGCTCAATATTCCTTGAACATGAAAACATGAAAATCATTAAAACTATTTAATCTTCAAGGTATATGTATGTCCTATACAAACTAAAGTATACATACATATTCAAACACAACGAGTCCACAAGGATATATGCATGAAGGCACGTGGCTCAAAAGAATGTATATGTATAACAATAATTTGGATAAAATGGACATATACATGAAGTTAAACATAAACACATGAAAACATGAAAAACTAAATTTCCATTAAAACAAATTTCATTTCAAGGTATATGTATGATTTGTCAACACAAAAAGTATACATACATATCCCTAAACACAATTGAGTCAATATGTATAGATTTGCATGAAAAGCAAATGACTCAAGGGGTATACATGTATATCTTAAAGTTTGGCAAAATAGACATATACATGAAATGAAAACACATGATCATAAAACAAAACCAAAATGGGAATACAAGTTTAAAACGCATGGATCATCAAAACTAGACTATACTAGCACATCTAATGGGTTCAAATAAGCATTCAAGCACAAACATATATAAATTTATTTGTGGCCCACTATATGCACAAATATATACCAAGTTTTAATGAAAACTAACATCTAAACATGTAATCAACGCATGAAGTATAAAAACAAGATATGAATAATCATCATGATAAATCTTAAACATGATTATTATGTAAATCCACATGTTATTAGAGCTATGATAAACTTGATAGCTAAACAAAGGTGAGAACACAAAAATATGATCCATATTAAACATGGGTGTCTCAAAAGGGCTATACATGCATGTCAAGAGTCTAATAATCATGGCATTTTCATAATGATCAAAACATGCTATATATAATAAACATGAAAAGCATGCAAACATAAATAAGGAGTTAGGAATCGTTACCAAAACCTAGAAGGCAACTTTCCTTGTCTCCAAAACATGGTGGTCATCTCTACCAAACTTTCCCTTGAAAGTGATGCATCCAAATGATTTCCATGAAGCTCGGAACGCATCCACTCCAAGGTACCTCTACTCTCACGTCATGCGAGAGCCCACACCTACATCAAACACACGAGGGGTGGTGTTTGGTACCCATATCTTATTGGGTCCATGGGGGTTAGTACCTTTCCTAACCCAAACAAACTTATTTGCTAAATTTACATCATGTATTCTATCAAAGCAAAATTAGCAAGGTGGCCCTTACGTCCACAATGTGTACAAGTGTACACATGAGCATACAAGTGATGATGGTGTCCGTGAGGAGCATGTGTATGCCGTGGAGGGTGTGCATGAAAAGATGGAACTTATTTCTTTCGAAACAAAGATTCCAAACGTGTATGGCCCACAACAGATTGGCTCAAAGTAGAGCCCAAACAATCAATACTCTTCTTTAAAACATTTATATCATTTTTAATTAAAGAAGAAGTGGAGCATGCAAGGGGTGATTTAGGAGAAACTATCCTAGCATGGCAAACATGAGAAACAATATCATATTTCAAAGATTTATTTTTATTTAAACAAATTTCTAACTCTTTTGAAATAAAATCAATTTCTCTTTTTAAAGAATCATTTTCTTTTAAAACAAAATCAACTTTTGAAGATAAAAACTCATTTTTCTTCAAAACATTTTCACAATCATTTTTATTTTTCAAAAACTCATTTTCTTTTAGGGCAAGATCAAGTTGAGATCTAAGTGAGTTACATTCACTAGAAACATCTTCCTTCTCTTGCAAAACAATCTCAATTTTAGAAGACAAATTTTTATTTTCTTCTTTTAAAACAAGACTATCATTTTTCAATAGTTTGTATTTTGAAATCAAATTTTTCACAATTTTTAGCAAGTTCATCATTCATAGATTGAGCTTCTAGACATTCATTGCAATATGAATTAGAACTAGCATCTAGTTGAGTGTCCAAGTGTACCTCAAGGGAGTCATTCCTTGGATCATGAAGCAATGTTCTTTGGACTCATCTCTTCTAGATCTTCTCTTCCTTTCGATAATCTTTGGTAGTTCGGGAGAAGTCAAAATGCTCCAAACTGTATAAGCCGAATCATAGTGAGCAAACACATGTAAATAATCTTTATGAAGTGATGCTCTAAGTGCCTCTAGGGCTATTGCATTGGCTTTTATATGCTTTCTATCATGAGGGTTGGATTCTTTGGTAATGGCTTTGTAAACTTTACATCCTAGGGTTTGTAAATAGATAGACATCCTAGTCTTCCAAACAATAATGTTGGAAGAATCAAACATAGGAGGGGTCATGAAGTCCATGGGTCCAAACTATATGTGTACAAACAAGTAAATGCAAATGATAGATTAGCAAATAAGGATCTCACTCCTAGGTTGTTAAACCTAAAGTATCAGGAGCGTAGGCTCTGATACCAATTGTAAATCACCTAGAGGGGGGTGAATAGGTGATATGCTAATCTAGTGAACTAAATGCGGAAGCTAAAATAAATTTGCACAAACACTTAATACAACCAACAAGTATAGCTGAATTCCCCGTGAAGGGCTCTGGACTAACTCCTCTTGATTCCCCTAGATAAGGGTTGAGGTGCTATATGAAGCTCTTGTGGTTAAGTACAAGTGAGGCACACACACAAGTAAGCCAAGCATATAAGGATAAACAATATGAAATAATGCAAGGCACAACACAAGCAAATATGATATGATGATAAGAATGATGCTTTGCACAAATAAAGGAGAGAGAGTTAGAGAGACAATGGATCAAATGCAAACATAAAGATATGTTTCGAGGTTCGAGCCCCTAGCTCTACGTCCCCGCCTTCACCGAGAAGGATTTCTAATCCACTATCTTGTCCACCGAGGACTCCCACGAGGGAACCTCCACCGAGGAGGATTTGTACAACAAGGGAGTACCAAACTCCTCTCTCAAACACCACCTCACAACCGAGGGGTAGGCCCGTAGCCAAACAACAACCAATCCACCTCACACTTGAGGGATACAAACCAACTCCAACTCCACCTCACCAAGAGGGAGTAAATCACAATCCTCAACCTCTACCAAAGAGGGAGCAACCCAATCAAAGCAAGGGTTTTTACAACAAGTGGTTACAAAGACCACAAACTCTCTCTTTTTTCACTAAACAAATATCCTAATAGATTAGGATAGAAGATATAGCTCAAGTGTGGAAACTAGGTGTTTTGAAAACAAAAATTCAAAGAAAAATACTTGGGAAAACTCTTGTAAAAGATAGAAAATGAAAGCCAAGACAAATCTCCCAAAATACTCTTTTTTTTATTTTTCTAAAAACCTAAAATAATATAAAGATAGATCTTTTGGCTCTTAAACACTTTTGAAAACTTGTTTTATAAACCAGAGAATAGAGAAATTTTTGCTCTTAAAAATCTTATCAAAATCCCCAAGAAATGGGGTATTTATAGGCTCAAAAGAAAACTAGCTGTTAGGCTGATCTGTCAGCCTGACAAGCTGGCGGTCGACCAGCCGGTCGACCGCCAACGGTCATATTTATGACCGTTGGGCAATCCCGGTCGACCGCCCGGTCGACCGCCCAGATACAGAGAGCAAAGCTCTCTGGTCCGGTCGACCGGCCCACAGTGCTGCCAGACGTGCACAGCTCTGTGCACGTCGGTCGACCGCCGGGTCGACCGGCCCTTGGTTCGGTCGACCGTGCGGTCGGCCGACCTGGCTTGTCAGTCACTGTTCTGGGTCAGAAACTGGGGTAAAAATATTTCTAAAAATCTTATAAAAACTTCTAAAAATCCCCAAAAATAGTTTTATCATTTTGCATTGATATATAAACATGTGATAAAAATTTTAACTCAAATATCAAGCAATTTGAACTATTTTGTGTTTTAACATTTATACCAAAAACTAAAACATGTATTTTATCAAACTTGGATTTTTCAATAGGAAATCTGATTTTTCCTAAAACTCATGAATAGGCATATCAAAATAAGTTTGTCTAAAAAATGAAGCATGTATGTATATCGAACACATCTAATATACATAAAACCATATAAACTTGTTTTGATCTAAACTGTTCATGAAAACCAACATCGGTTAAACTAAAAACCAAAAAACCAATATCCATAAAACGTGTGTGTTGTGAGCAAATCAACTATTCTTATCTTTACACATGGATCTAAACACACTAAACTAAAACTAGGATACCTAAGTCTTCTTGACAATCTTCAATCTTCAAGCCGACTCGATCCCAAACGTGATCTACCGAGTGCAAAGGTATGATCTTGATGCTCGGGCACTGGAATCACCAAGTGAAAGCTTCCAAACTCCTCTTTTTGAAGCAATCATCAACTAATATCTTGCTAAATGATTTGAAACTAAAATAACAAGATTATTAGTAAACATAACTACATGAGTTAATCATCATCAAAACTAGAGAGGAAGGCCTCTGGGCCAACAAAATGGTGCAACAATTTTTGCTTCTATGAGGTCCTGCATTGATTTGATCCTTTTCGGGGGCAATTCTTTCGAATTTCCCGGATACTTCTCAAAAATCAGATCGACAATATCGGTCACACTGGAAGTCCTTCGCAAGTTAGGGCATGCCTGATGCTGGTTGAACAGCTGGAGAGCCATCTAAAGGAGCTCAAGACCCTAAAGAATGCTGGCTCAATGGATGAGGCTTGGTCAGTACTAAGTAAGCTTCTTGCCGCTCAAGAACATGAGCGAAAAGAGACAGAGGAACAAATGGCTGAAGAAGCCCGCCATCTTCAGTACTTTCAAACTGACCACCAAAGACTGATTGGCGATTCAAAGGAATCTGAAATCGTCATCTAGAGCGCAGAGCAAGTTATCATCACTGCTCGGTTTACTATTGCCAGGGCGCAAGCCTTGGTTGAGGCCAATGAGCAGAAACTTGTTGCTGCTAGAAAAAGACTGGGAGTGCTGAAAATTGCCAGGACACATCTTCGAGAAAACCTTACTGCTCATTCCTCCAAGTTGGAGTCTTTCAGGCGCAACTGGCTACAAAGAGATTTTTGTCCGAGGAAGAGTTGTGAGTCCAAGCTCTGATGGAAGCTGAAAGAGCGCGTCAGCTCGAGATGCATTGCCTCTGGGAACAAATCCGTTCTTTGGGGAATCAGGATTATTAGCCTTCTTCTCCTCTTTGTAACACTCTTTTTGTTAAATAAGAGTGTTTGTATTACTTTTTATTATTTTCAAGTCAAATAATAAAAATTGTCCAATTTTATCTCGCTATTATCTTTTAGAATGCTTTGATGTCTGGATGAACTCAGCTTTCATAGTCGTACACCTTGACTATTTGTGAAAACGCAGTCTTTAGTTGTTTTGATAGGGTGCAACCATGAATAATAAACTCAAACTGTACTGAATTCTTGAGCGAGACGCGGCTCTCATCTGCAATGGAGACGCGGTTTTGGGAGGCGCGACTCTGACTCATTAGTGGAGACGCAGTTCAGGTTTGAAGACGCGTGAACCTTCCTTTTTGTTAAGGATACGGCCCTGGCTCAAAAACAAAAGGCGCGATTCTGAGACGCGAATTTGCGTTTTTTTTTAATAAAGGGGACGCGACCTTCATGCTTATGAAAGGATGCAGGTCCATGGACGCAGCCCTTGATTCTATCAGGATGCGGACTTCAGGACGCAGGAGAGACGCAGTTTTGGGCTCCTCAGGACTAACGCGCGGGGCTCAGCTGGTTGATAGGGACGCGGCTCTGACTCAATAGAGACGTAACTCAGGTCCCTTGGAAAGGCGCAAAAAAGTACGAGTCTGAATAGTCATGGAGGGTGGTTCCATCTTGCTGAGGAGACGTGGCTCTGAACCGCGGTTATGGCTTCTTCAATAGGAATGAAAGGAACGCAACCCTCAGTTTTATGAAAGGACGCGGATTTGTGAACGTGACCTTTGAGTCTGCGCCTGACGTAGCCTCCTAAGCGTCACATGCATCCCGTCTTAAAGATCTTGTTGGATATTTAAATGCCAAGTCGGCGTTGACGTTGGGGACTTATGTTTTTGATGTTTCTCGAAGTGGCAATCCACGCGTTAGCTCCTCATTGGATTTTGATGTCCGTGTAGGAATTAAGGCTGATGGCTTTGATTTTTATGCCATTAAGTGTAAGCCTTATGGCTTGCCTATAAATAAGCCTCATCCCCTTAATAGCCCATTATCTAGACTGTTTTCTTTTGAGAGCATGCGCTCTGAGGGTCTTCGTCTTGATTTGTCCTTCTTCCTTTTAAGGGGATATGTTCCAATGAACAGCAAGAACTCAAAACTTCCATGCTTTCCTTTAATCTTTTTCAAAGATTATCACTGTCAAGTGATTTCAAGATCAAAAAGTATCGCCTTAAGTGATTTTACCGGCCGCGCCTTGATGCATAAAGTTCAACTTTTAGAGAATTCTTCTCCGGGTAGGAACTAGTTGTCGTCATGAAATACTCAGTCCCATCGAGTTTCTGTTTTCCTGTCCATTGAAGAAATTCGATCTCTTGAACTTCTCTTGAAATCTTATTGATGCGTCCGTGTTCGAAAGTCGCGTCTTTTAGCCTTCTTGATGAAGCGCGAGCTCATTGACTTTGAACTCAAACTCATGAATCCTTTGACGTGAGCGTGATAAACTCTGTACTTGGATCTTGAGACGCGAGCTTTGTACATAAAGCCCGCGTTTGAGGTTCTTGACTTGAAAAATTTTAATTCTTTTGAGATCTCTGGACTTAGATGTGACAACCTCTATTTTTCAAATGCGGGTGCGGCGACCTCTGCATCTGGGTTACTCGCGTCTTTTATCTCGGATGCGGGTCTCAAACCAGACTGCATTCAGATCTGCACTGGTCAACTCCGCGTTTGAAGTTCACAGCTTCAACTGCGTCTGTCCTTCAGCTTTTACTTTCTGCCTTAACAGAATTTTTACTCTTTTGTTTCTTACTTCTTGCAGGCTCTGACAGCTTCAGTCAGTCTTCCGCATCTTCGCTGGGCTCTTAGGAGAATATTTCGACCAGCAAGCTTGCTTGATTGGCGAGCATTCGGGGAATCAAAGCTCTTGTTCATGGGCGAGGAGGATTCGCGCGGTTAATGACATCCGTCAAGACCTTATTGGACATGACGCACCAGCAATGCCCCGGGTTTGTCATGGTTACAGTGGGTATGGTGGTGGGTATGGTCCTCTTGCAGGTCACGGGAAAGAGGACGTCACCTGTAAGATCTCGAATCCTCCCTTCACCAATCTTATCCGCAAAAGTGACATCGACGAAAAATCCATGTTCATTAGATGACTTTCTGGTGGTAGAGATGTTCATCAACGAAGGATTACAGCCCACACCTGTTGGTTGGGTGGAATCAGAATGTTCTTCTGCATTTTGACCTCAAGAAACACCATTGTTCTCGGTGAGCGGTGAACTTCTTTAATATTTACATCATGCATCATGATGTGACAAGTATCCGATCGTCTCTACACTGATCAACCGTGACATAATTCAGTAGGAGAAGAGAAGAACCTTTCTTCGGCGCTCTTCCAAACATCTTGTATTTGAAATGGTGTAGATATCTTGAGGAGTGAGTGCAACCTTTTGCTGAGAGAGAGGGACTTCTTTGTACTCCTCTATTGTAACACTCAATCTTATTTGTATAAGAGAGCGTCTTGTATCACTTTCATATGTTTGAATATTAATAAAAGTGACGCTTTTTCTTGTCTCTTATATGTCTTGAATTTCTTTTTTTTTGAAAATCAGACACATAAAAGTAGGGACATCTTACTTGCTAGAAATGCGATAATTAACTTAACAAGTCAAAGTTGAGAAAATTCCATTTCAGAAATTCAAGATTACTATCAGAGGTGTGATATTAACTTGACAAGAATATGGGTCAGAAGTGTGATATTAACTTGACTCAACGGAAATTTCAATTTCATTTGAGAAGACCGTAAACATCACTGTCATAGGTGTAATGTTAAACTTGACAGTGAAAGTAATGCTAGAGGTGTAATTTTAAACTTGGCATTAGTCATCTCGACTTTGATAGGGAAGTTCGAGGGAAAGTCATTGTTATAGGTGTATTGTTGAACTTAGCGATAAAATGGACGCTAGAGGTATGATGCTAAACTTAGCATCGCTCATCTCAGTTTCGATATGGAAGCCTGAGTGAAAGTGACTATTAGAGGTTTAATATTGAACTTGGCAGCAACTTAATCACTGTTAGAGGTGTAGTGTTAAACTTAACACTAATTTGTCAGAGGTGTGATGTTAACCTGACAGCAGTTAATTTGCGATATGAGCAATTTTGAGGACTTGTCATTCTATTGATGAAAATTGACAAGTGAAGTTTGGGGTGTCAGAGGTGTAGTGTTAACTTGACAAGGATTTAAAGACTTGTGACCCTATGTAAAGGAGAGACAAGTGAAGTTTGCACTCGTTAGGGAGTATTTAAAATTTTCATTATTAGAGGTATAGTGTTAACATAGCAATGATTGCATTTGTAGACCTACCCTTCTATGCAAGAGAATTGGTAGGAAATTTGGTTGGAGAGTAAAATGAACTGTCAGAGGTTTAATATTAACGTGACAATCGTTGATTTCCTGAGACATGGGAAATTTACCGTTAGAGGGGTAGTATTAAACTTATCAGCAATGATTTCTAATAATGAGTTTTGTTGTTAGAGGTTTATGATTAACTTGACTGAATCCACTGGAGATTAAAAAATCTGATTTGTCGGAGGTTTAATATTAACTTAACAAATCTCAGTTCATTTCATTAGGAAGATAAACACAGGTATTTTTGTGGCCCTACCATTCTGTAGGTGAGAATTGGTAAAAGATTTTAGAGGAGAGGATGGGACCAAGTCCACTAGGATTTTTAGCAAACCCTCAGCTATCAATGGATTTAGTGTACCTTTACCAACTACCGTTTGAGTTGGGTTAGCCATGCTATTCCCCTCAGCATGATGAGTTGTCGAAAACTTATGTTGGACTTAAAAGCCAACATTTTCCTCTATCCTTAGCCATCGGAGGCGTCGGATGTCAGTAAAAAAGTAACTAAACTAAAACTGAAGTTTTGCATTTTGTTGCTTCTCCAACATTTACATCATGCATCATGATATAACCAGCGCTTGATTAACTTGATGCTGATTGACCGTGATGTGATCCAGTAGAGGAAGAAAGCTTTCCTTGGCGTTGATCTTGGATCTGGAGCTTTAGTCAGGGTGTAGTATTAACCTGATCAGGGGAAGAGTGCCATCAAGGATAATATTTCTTCAAGAATTTGTCGTTGATTGGCATCATGAGCGTATCACCGTCTGATGTTATGAGGCGATATGCTCTATTTGAGTAGACCAACTCTACTACAAATTGTCCTTCCTATTTGGGCTGAAATTTCTCTTTGGTCTTATGCGTCATCACCATAAGTCTTCTGATGGCTAAGACAAGGTCGCATTTCTTGAAAGTTCGCTCCTTGACTTTCTTATTGAAGGCTCTGGTAATTCGAGCTTGATAGTGCTCGATTTTCTGTTGAGCTTGCAGGCGCTTCTCGTCCAACACTTCCAGTTCTTGGAGTCGCAGTCGATGCTTCTCCTCATTTGTCATCTCGGTTGCCAAGGCGACATGTAGAGATGGGATTTAGATTTCTAATAGGAGCACAGCTTCACACCCATACACCAAGAGAAAGGTGTAGCCTTCGTTGAGTTCGAACCGTCGTGCGATAGGCCCAAAGCATTCACCTAACTTGTCATCCCAGTCGCGTTGGCTTTTTGAGACAAATTTCTTAAGAAGTTTCGCAATAGTCTTGTTGAAAGCTTCTGTGAGGCCGTTAGCGGCTGGGTAGTATGCCGTTGAGGACATACTCTAGATTCTGAACTTGTTGCAGAACCTCTGAAAAGTCTGGCTGACGAACTGGGACCCATTATCATGAACAATCCGTCGTGGCACACCAAAACGGTAAATGACATGATATTTAACAAATTTGATCACGTCAGATGCTTTTACCTCCCTCAAGGGAATAGCTTTAGCCCATTTAGAAAAGTAATCGGTTATACCTAAGATGTACCGATGTCCTTTGGATGAATGTGGGCTGATAGGGCCACCACGTCTCTTCCCCATATCTCAAATGGCCAGGTTGTAGAGCGAAGATATCCTGTGCTTGATGGATGAAGTCACCATGGACCTGACAGGCGTGATATCGTTTAGCGTAAGTGATGGCGTCCGGGATCATCTTAGGCCAATAGTATCTCCCAGTCTTCGGAGTCGATCCCCATGCTTCGGACCGGGCTGATGAGCTCCACACATGCCATCATGCGCTTCTTTGAGTACTTCTTATGCCTCCTTTTGTGACAGACAGCGGAGGAGGATCCCATCCTGTGATCGGCGATACAGTGTTCACATGATCGCATTATAGTAGAATTTGTGGGCTTTCCTTCTAATGGCAGCCACCTCTTTGGGATCATCAGGCAGGATGCCGTACAATGCATAGTCGATGTAGGGGAATCACCAATCCCTAGGCTCTGCTCTTGTTGAAGTTTCTAGAGCTTCTTTGACTTGACAATCTCCTATCGGCCTTTGGTGATCTTCAAAAACGACTCTTGGGCAATACAAGTCATGGCTATAGACAAGTATTTTTTTCTGCTACCCCAGCTGGAAGGACTAATGAGGCAGCGAGAGATGCCAGTGCATCTGCATACGCATTTTGCTAGCGTGATACATGGTCGATGTAAAAATTTTTGAACCTCACGACCATGTGAATAGTTGCGTTGTAATAGGGTACCAAGTCTCCATGTTCGACTTCATACTCCCCGCGAACTTGGTTAACAATGAGTTTAGAGTCACCGTATGCTTCGAGATTTTTAACGCCTATCTCATCGGCGATTTGCATTCCAATCAAGAGGGCATTGTATTCTGTTACATTGTTGGGGCATGGATCGATTAATGAGAATGCACGAGGGATCACGTAGTTTTGTGGAGAGACTAGTACTACCCCCACTCCTGCTACGACATGCCCTCGTGGGCCTGTTCTTGATGTACCGTCGAAGAAGAGTTGCCATATCTGTCCTTCGAAAGACGTCTGGGTCTGACAAATTTCACCGACCTCGTCTGGGAATCCTCGTTAAGTTCGGTCACTCTTAAATCTGGATGTTCAACCAGGAAATCTACCACCACTTGTCACTTCACGGCTTTTCGCGGTAGAAAACGCATCACATATTGGGAGAGCAGTATGACCTATTTTGCTAGTCGACCATTTAGCGACGATGGCTTCATCATAAGCAACCTTAAAGAGTTGACCTTTGATATAACATTTATAGTCTGGCCCATCAAGTAGTGCCGCATTTTTTGAACGACGAACACCAACGCCAAACATCCTTTTCGATCGGGTTATACCGATGTTCGGCTCTGATCATGGTCCTGCTCAGATAGTAGATTGCCTGCCCGTGTCCCTGATCATCATTCTGGGCTAGCAAAGCTCCTAAAGAATGATCCATCGCTCGAATGTATATCAGGAAAGGTTTTTCCGACACTGAAGCTGTAAGGACAGGTGGTTGCGTGAGGTATCGTTTGATTTCCTCGAACGCTTTTGGCAAGCATCATCCCAAATGAATGAGACGCCCTTTTTTATCAATTTGGTAAAGGGTTGACATCTTCTGGAGAGATTTGAGAAACCTTTGGATGTATACTAGTCGCCCTTGCAATCCTCTAAGCTCCTTGAGATTTCTTGGAGGTTGCATCTCTCGGACGACACGGACTTTTTCTGGGTCTAGGTGAATTCCTTTGGATGTCATCACAAACCCTAGGAATTTACTGCTGGCTACCCCCAGGAAAGATTTGGTGGGGTTCATCTTCAACTGATGTGCCCGCATGATTTCAAAAACTATCTTCAGATCGGCTATGTGGTCGCCATTGGTGTGACTTTTCACTGCAATGTCGTCAACAAAGCATTCCACTATTTTACGCATATGTTCAAGGAAGATTGCATTCATAGCTCTCTGATATGTTACCCCAGCATTTTTCAGTCTGAAGGATATGACAGTATGGCAATATACCCCCAGTGGTGTCCTGAAAGAAGTATGCATTCATCATCAGAATACATTTTGATTTGATTGTACCCTGAGAATCCATCCATGAAGGACATTCGTTCAAACCCGCACGTATTGTCAATCATGACATCCGTGATTAGGAGAGGGAATTCGTCTTTGGGACAGGCCTTATTTAAATCGCGAAAATTGATGCAAATCCAGATCTTCCCATTTTTCTTGGTAACGGAGACGATGTTGGCTACCCAATCAGGGTGTTGCTCCTCCCTAATGAAGTCAGAGTCTATAAGCTTCTTGACTTCTGACTGAATTGCTTCCATTATTTCTGGACGAAATCGTCGTTGTTGCTGTTTGACAGGCTTTACGTCTGAATTAATGTTAAGGCGATGCATAGCCACTCGAGGATCAAGCCCAGGCATTTCCTCGTATTTCCAAGCGAAAACGTCTATATACTCCCGCACAAGAGATATTAAATCTTCTTTCTCGGAGGATGTTAGGCTTTTGCTTATAAAGATGGGCTTGGGATTAGTCTTATCTCCTAGATTAATTTGGGCAACTTTATCCTTCGTAGGTGGTTCGCGTTGTTCAAAGTGAACATCCCAGAGAGTATTTAGATGTTTGATCCAAGAATCTGTATCAGACTGGATCATTTCTTCATCTCCGTCTTCCAGGTGGCTTGTTGACACCATGTTTACTGAAAGTTCTCCGAAAGAGGTTGCCCACGCTAACGTCTGACTCCCATGATGATGTGCCAGACAAGTTATTATGGTATAATGACTCTTCGGACTCAGAGGCTGATGGAATTGGAGTTGACTCATAGCCCAAACCCCTGCGAGTTCGATGGTAATCGTCAGAGGTCTTCCCTTTTAGAACAAAAGATGGAAGTAGTGTTCTTCTTCTTTGCCGAAGTTCAAACCAGGACCATTTGTTAGATCATATCCCATCCTCTCCATCATTCTGAGTACACTTGGCTCATAATGAGAGAACTGAGGAGATTCGTTCTCGCTTTCTGAGTCTTGTGAGACATTAATTCGGACTTAATTCTTTCGAAAAGAATTGGTTTTTGACCTCTGTGTCTTGCTGGAATCATGAATACTTGTTCTTGCGCATCACCGACATCTTGGTCATTTTGAGGGAGACTTTATTGGTACATGCAATTATGTCAGAGTATCTATTGCCGACCAGGGGTCATCACCCATCTCGGTACTAGTGTCTAATGGCACTGAATCAGAAGCAAACACAAAAAAGTAAGTCAAATTCAACTCTTCATTAAAATACCACTCGCCTACATCATCGGTGGTGTTATTAACATCGAGCTTATTAATGCTCGTTACAAGTGAATTTAATTCCCACATGCACTTTTCTTCCTCCTCTGGCTCAGTGTCAGCTTCGTTACCAGAGTCTGATTTCTCTGGCTGTAGGATCTCGTTTGTTTCCTGAGTCTTAGTACAGGAGGGAGTCTGTGAAATAGTTCTCTGCCCCCTTGAACGGATGCCTTTCGGCAATCAACGTTCGGAGTTTTCCACTACCGTCAATGTACTTCATAACATGATGGAGAGTGGAGGGGACGATGGAATTATGATGAATCCATGGTCGTCCTAGTAGCAAATTGTACGAAGTGTCAACGTCGATTACATAGCACGTCACTTCAGACTTTATGTCTCCGATCTGGCATTTGAGCTTGATCTTCCCCATTGAGCGCGTACCATTGGCGTTGAAACCATAGATGGTAGTCTGGGTGGCGCTCAATCAGTGGGTGGGAACCCCTAAGTGCTGCATGACCCGGCGAGGCATGATGCTCAACGTGGATCCTGGATCTACTTGACTGCGGCTCACTTCAGACGATCCAATGTACCCTGTGAAATACAGGGGCTGATCATGTTTTCCCTTGACCTGCATGTCATCTGACGTGAAGATGATGCAGGAAGCATTTTGGGAGGCATGGAGGCAGTCCTCTTCATCTTCCTTCTGTGATCCAGTCGGGATCTGGGCATGAAAATCTCAGCATCAGTTAGGGCTTCCCTTAGAGCATCTCTTGTTGACTTCGATAGTCTCAGGAGCTCGTAAAGGGTGATTCTGGCCGGGATATTGGCCAACTGAGCCAGGACGTCAAAGTGGTAAGATGTGATTGATCCTTCTGCGTTGTCCTTTGGGAGAGCCTTGAAAAACTGAAGCTCTTTCTACTTCTCCATCGGTTGCTTTTCAAAGGGCTTGGCTGACTCTGTAGTAGGTTTAGGAGGGATTGCCACCATCTCATCATACTTTTTAAATATAACTGACCCGAACGAGTTTCTGCCACGAGCGGTTTATTGAGTTCTGCGACAAGGACAATTGTCTCCTCTTCCGAATCAGTTATTGAGGGAACGTCAGTTTCTGCTTCCTTGGAAGAAGCGCACACCACGTTGCAGAACGAAGCTTTTACTTTGCCTTTAGACTTTCTTTTGGTAACAGTAGTCCACTGTTGGCCTTCCACAAGGTCGGGATGAACCCACATAATTTCTCCCTGAGGTGTGTGGACAGGTACAAGACCCTTCTCTTGTTGATGATGTGGGTCTGTATTATTGATCATTCTTAGTTCCCCTTTCAGGATGGGAACTACTCCGGACGGTGCTGGAGCTATTTTCCAAACTGAAGAAATGATGTCATATTAGCCGTCACTTTCTTCTACTCTGGACGGAGCTTTAGCACTTCTACATTGATCAGGGCTTGAAGGATGTCTTTGAAGACGTAACAGCTCTTGGTGGAGTGCCCTTGCATCCTATGATACAGGCAGTAATTAGAATTATCGGACTTGCCGACTTCTTCAGGACGTCTAGCTTCAGGAAGCTTCAATCTGTTACTCTTGTTGAGTAACTTGAACAATGAATCGACATGCTCGTCTTTAAAGGAATACTATTTGTTGGCGCGTGGCTGACTTGAAGAACCACTCCCCTAACCGGCTGAGGTTTGACGGGGGATTTTGTCTCCGTCGCCAAATTATCTTTTCTTTTTGATTGAAAAGATGTTTCTGGCATGCGTCTTGTCGACTTTTCGGGTCTGCGTTTGTTTTCTTTTGCCCTAACCCTGGCGATAATTTCCTCAGTTTGTTCACCTTGCTGGATCAATTGCTTCCAGGTGCGGCTTTAGCAACTCCTATTTGAACTAGGAGTGAAGTTTGTAAATTGTGGCGGCATATTTCTACCAGGGTGGCATTGTCATACTGCTGGGATAGCGAAGTGCCATATTCCAAAATCTTTCCATAAATATTTTGACTGACTCTCCCTTTTGCTGCTTCGTGGCCAGGAGAGTGGGCATTGTAATCTCCGAGTCATCTTCAAAGAAGCGTGTCAGGAAGAGCTTCTCCAAATCACCCCAGTTTTTAATGGATCCTTCTGGGAGTTTCATGAACCATTCAAAGGCAAGCCCTTTTAAAGTGTCGATGAACAAACATGCCAAGATGGCATCATTATCTATCACATTTCCTGTCTGAGACTTGAAGTAGTAGATATGTTGGTTCGGTGACCCTTTGCCGTCGAAAGCCTGTAGGGTTGGAGTTTTGAACTTAGGAGGGTATAGGACAAGATCCCACTCGGCCGGATATGGTCGGACCACTCTTGCTTCTTGGAAGCCTTTCTGGTTGGTAAGAGCTTCCAGACGCTGCTCCAATTGACTCATTCTTTTAGAATGAATACCCCATTCTCCGGGTTGCCTTCCTCTTTAGACGAGGATTTAGATGACTCGGAATTAGATTATTTCTTCTCCTCGATATGTACGGAAGATGAGCTTTCTCCTTCTTTTCGTTTGCCTTTAGACTTCTTAGAAGAAACTTTGTTGGTTGACTTTATCTTGTCTTCAAGTAATTACGCAAGCATCTGCTTGAGGGAATCGATGGATTCTTGTTAAGTACGAATCATATCAAATTGTTCCCTCTGGACCTGGGCTTGTTGTTCAAAGCGCCTGGCCGTCTCCTCAGGAGTATTTGTCACGTAGCGAAGGCTTCCTCCTCTATGGAAGAGTTCGAGGTCTGTGATTCTGCAACGATAGAATGTGATTCATTTACTTCAATGCCCCGAGCTAGGGCAATGTAGTTGATCGGGGGACCGCACCAGTCCGAGTGCGAGTATGCCGATACACTCCTTCTGGTTCTGTATCAGACTCATCGGAGCTGACTGCCAGTTATTTTCCCCTACTTTTTCTTACCATGTTTGCAGTGACTTCAGGGTACTCCATGTCAGAGAAAGCTCCCTTTCTGTGAGAGCGACGCTTTTTGGCTGATCGGGACGTTGAGGTCAATCATCTGAACACCGATGTTTGCTTGCATGTCAGCTACAGCGGCATTCAGAGAGCATTGCCGTGATGAGCCGTTCACAGCAGCAAGATGGAGTGATCTGATTAGCACTCCTTTTCTTCGTCAAATAATCTCTTAGATCTGTCGGAGGAGGACCAAAAGATCAGCCCTGGGTTGTCGAGGGCTTTTCAGCTTCTAAGAGCTACCCTTGCATCGCAAAGCTGAGATATAGAGTTCTAAGATGCGGAGCTCATATCCTGTAAGACAGATGCGGCTCTCGCATTTCGGCTCGAGAACACAGGTCTCGCGTCTCTGCTGAGAAGGGATACGGACCTTGCATTGCTGGTTGTCGCGTTTAACTAGCGACGGTTGAGATACGCAGATTCTCTCAATTTCGCGTCTGATTGGGGAGACATGGGCCTTGTGTCTCTGAAAAGAGGTACACACCTCGCGCTGCTGAACGTCAGGTTGGGAAGTGGAGCTTCAGAAACACAGGCCTAGTGGGCTTCACGTTTAGGTCTCCAACGCGGACTTCATGCGTCTGACGTGGTTCAGGAGAAACGCGGGCTTGAGGCTCGCGTTCTGTATCTACTGGACAGGTAACTGTTCCAGCTTCTCGCGCCTATAGTTGGCGTGCACGTCATCTCTGTCGTCGTTCAGCATTCCGGTTACGCCGTACGGGTTGCTGGGAACCCGCGGTGACCTGGGACTAAGGAAGATGACGGACATGAACGGGCTGAATATCAGTAACGCTAACCTCGCGGGTCTCATGGGAGACGTTGACGCGGATGTTACATTTGATATGATTAGCCATGGCACTCTTCTTGTCAGTCGTATCTGAAGGGATCTCAGAGTGAACTGGAGAGCGAGTGCCCGAGGAGACCTTGCGGTACTGTAGCGCCCTAGGGCTCTTAGAGTAGGAAGAGAGGAACTCTTCATATTTTGCCTGGTCGAACTAGACAATGAGTGATTCGACCATTTTTCCCATGTAGGTGACGTCACCTTGCGTCACGACTTGGTCATCGGTAGAGAAAGAAGTCCCCAGCGGAGTCGCCATCTCCTTTTGGTGAGAAAAAATTGAAGATCGAGGGGTAAATTCTTTAATAGTAAAGAAAATTACAGCAGATCAATAATCCTTTCACAAGAGAAGGGAGATATTCAAGCTCAAATCTCCCCTTTGTTTAATGCTGGGTTTTTGATATGGCGGTGGAAAGTGAATCTTATTTTTCATTGACCGGGTGAACGTCAAGACTTCTTGGGAATCTTCTCTTTAGATGGTGAACGAAGTAACACAGCTTCTGTCCAACAAGAATCTCAAAGAGACTGTAGGCCAAAAACAAACTTGTACGCAGTAGGTTATTAGAAGAGTTGAACTCTCTCTTTCTTTTAGCTGAAAATCTTGGTCTTTCTAAGGCTTACAACCGAAGTTCAACTGACCAGATTATTCCCGATCCCTCTTCCATAGCAAACTGGGCTATTTATAGAGGCTTTAGAGGGTTAAAGTGTCCCCAAAAAATACTCCATAATGGGGGTTAACTCCCTCATTACATGGGCAATAATTGACCCAGTAATGATGGCAGTTTTAACCAAGACGCGGGCTTTGGGCCTCGCGTTTTGCCATTGAGGTGATCCTTGAGAAACGCGAGCTTCCAATTCTGCGTCAAGCTTCACGTGAGACGCGGGCTTTAGACTCTGCGTCTTGGTACTGTAATAATGCTGCGACGCGGCTTTCACTCTTCGCGTCTTGGTCCTTGCAGTGATGTTGAGACGCAGGTTTCAACCCTCGCGTCTTGGTGCTGCACTGGTGGCGATGATTAGCCTTGCGTCTGGAGTTTGGGATTCTGCTTTTTGATGACTTGTCTTTAGTTACTTTTAGACAGCCTACAACAGCCCGCTAATGAATGTGAATGCAAACATCTTCGCTGCTGTTGTGTATTTTGGCCAACTGATTCTGTAAGAAGCCAATGTACACCTTGAGACTGTAGGATGGTCTCATCTGGATGGAGAGGAGGTGGTTATTATTCTTCTTGAACTCCTGTCAGGAGGAGTACTGAGAGATGTACAACTTTGTAAGACACTCAAAATTTTGAATCGAGCATGACGGAAGAGAGTAAAACCAACCTGAGGCCGCTTCGTTATGCCGGAGGGGAAGATTTGACACATGAGGGGGTCATTTTGAGAGTAGACTCCATCCTGCCTTAGTAGCGTCAGAGATGTTGGATTGAATCTCTCATACTGGAGTAGGCGTCAAAGATTGGAATCGTGAATTTCCTTGAAAACTCACATTTATGGATCTCCTCGGAAAGGAGAGAGTTGGAAATGTTAGTGGTGATGACACTGGGCTCGTCTCCATGTTGCATCTTCACCTCTTCGATTCGCTTTCGTGCAAGCTCATCGATGGTTGATTAGTCTCTAAATATGTATACTTCCACATCTTCACAATTATTTTGAATAAAATTCTGTAAATAATAATTTTCTTGTGTGTTTCTAGGTTCATGACATGAAGAGGAGAAGAAACCCCATTTAATTGGGTATTTTTAGAGCTTAGGAGTAGCCAAAGACTTTGAAGCCAAATCTGTTAAATCTGGGAGCAGATATCAAGAAATCAAGAACAGGTACAGGAAGTGGTGTGCAGCAGAAAGTTGAACATTTCAGCGCTGCATGCGCGGCCTCAGTACGACCGTGAAAACATGACCAGGGCCGTGTTTTCATGGCCGTACAAGTGAGCCATGCGTCGATTTTCGATGTTTGGCCCCATCTTGACCCCCAGGCCTCCTTTTGGCTATAAATACCCCCTGGTTTCAGCAGAATAGAGGAAGAGAAAGGTTTTTAGGGTAGATTTCTTCTCTTTAGTATAGTTTAGTTTTTTCTCTTCTTTTATTTTATATTTTTCTTTCTTTTAGATCTTGTAAAAGTGAAAAGAGTGATTCTTAGAATGAAAGTTAGAGTTCTTGTAATTGAGGGTGACACTCTATAAAAGGTTCTCTATTAATCTCTACTTATTTTCTTCTCTCTAACCTTTTGCATGCTTAGCTAATTTTCTCTCATGGCATCAACTACTAACCACTAACTTACTAACTCCTTACTTGATAATCCATATGAATTTATTAGCCTCTACTTGGCCTTACTCTTACAAGAGCCATTGATAGTTAATGATGATGGATTCTAACACTCTAACATCTAACTCTCTAATATGCTAACATTAATTTATTTCATACTTGCTTTAGTTTATTTTTGATGGTTTAAGTGTAACTTGCAAGCTTGAATGTGATGAGTGATATTGTGGGTCATGCTTTGGAAAGCTCTAGAACCAAAGATTAGTGATGGTCAAGGATACATGTGAGGCAAATATCACTAAGAGGTTCGCATATTGGTAGAGTCATTAGTAGTTAGTAGCCATGAGTTTTCTTCCATTATTTACTTTGTTTTAGAAATAATCTCAAAATCACAAATACCTTCTTTTCAATGTTTCTATCTTTGTTTTCACCGTACTCTTCTCTTTTCATTCTTTGTTTTCTTTTCTTTTGATTCTTTGAAACATAAAAGAACCGTTAACATACAAATAAACATGTTGTTAATACTTCTATTACCTCTTGTCCTTGTGGACTCAACCTATTTAGCCTCTATGCTATAACGGAAGTATCGAGGAAGCCAAGGCACACACTTTAATTTCTGATTTCAAAATGGACACATTTCGTGCACGGTTTTCCCGTGATCAATGGTTCAGATGCAAGGAAGCTCTTCAGTCATTCTCTGAGTACGGCCGCATTGATCCTTGTGTGTGGATGTGATAAGCCAGATCTATTGTCAAATCGATCGGTAGGTGTGAGAGTTGCCTTCGGTTCTGGATGGGATCACCAACTTAGGTCTCCACTACAGTGGATCCAACTGGCCGCTAAGTCAGCCCTTGGGTGGTCTAGAGGGTCATGATCTAGTGGAGGAGTCGATCGTGAGCTGCTTCAACTCTTCTTGTTCGCAGGTGGTGTTCTCATGATCGAGAGTCGCTTGCTCCCGCTCACGATTGGTCAGGCTTGTTGCTTTGCCATCTCCTCCTTCATGTCGGCGAACAATTGGAGGAGCTGGCCTTCATACAGGGACGGTAAGTAGATATCACCAATTGCCCCTGTGGTGATGAGGAGGAGTCATGTGCAGCGAGGTCGCGACTGCGAGTGTTGGGGGATTTGTGCCCCATGTGGTGGCAATGGATTTGCTCTTAGAATGGTCCCGTTGTCAGTGTCGACTGCTATTTTAGGGGCCATGGTAATTTGGAGGGGAAAAGATCTTGAGAGAAATTTAAGCCTTCAATGAAAACACCAACTATGGTGGAAGATTTTTTGTAGAAGATCCTCAGCTACTGTTTCCTCAAAAAATTTGAACATGTAAAAAATCTTATTGATTGCAAAGTAAATTACAATGGATCAAAAATCTAATTACAAAAGAGAGAAAAATATCTAGATCTCCCTTTTATTTAAAACTGGGTTCTTCGTGTGGCGATGGAGAGTGAATCTTGCTTTTTGTTGACCGGCCAAATAAAAATCTCTCTTGGGTCCGAGGATGCTCTCTAAGAGATTAGAATAACTCTGCTTAAACACATCAAGCTTTGGAGTTCTCCTTTTCTCAAAATGAATTTCTTTCTTTCTCTCTCCTCCCCCCTCTTTGGATGCTCAAAGTTTTTGAACTTTAGGTTGCTAGATTTTGCCTCCTTTTTAGTTTAGAATAGCCAAAGAAAGAGTCTTTTACCCCATAGCTTTCATAACTATTTATAGGGAGATTCAGGGGTAGAATTGTCCCTAGAATTCCTCCATAATAGAGATTAACTCCCCCACATTACGTGGGTGTTAATTGATCCAGTAATGGGGGTCAGTTACAATAGAAATGCGGGTCTTGCGTTGGATGCGGACCTCGCTCATTATTAGATGCGAAACTCACAGTCTTCTCAGGGTCGCATCCGAGTTGGAACACGGAGCTCACATGCTCGCGTTTGAATTTGAAACGCGGTGATACTCAGGCTTGCATTGAAGTTGAAGCGCGATGACACTCAGCTTACATTTGAGTTGGAATGCAGAGCTACTCAGCCTCGCGTGAGTATTATGTCTAGTGTTGAACGCGACCCTCATGTTATCTTCATGATGAGGTTTGCGTTTGTCTGATTTGAGACTCGCATCTAAGTTGGAGTAACCCTCTCGTTTATAGAGTCCAGATTCAAGGTTTTGTCCTCAGTGATTCTTAGACAACCTACAGAACCCCTTCTAAAGTTTTTGAATCCCATAGTTGACTGGGAAGAATTTTGAAATACCAAAACTTCATTTTGATTTGGGCCTTCGTGATTGGACGGGCAATCTTTTGAAGTACGTGGAGCTTTATCCTGTATGGATTCTGGTCTTTGTGAGTGTATTGTTGAACTACTTTAAGCCTTCAGGGATGATCTCTGTAAGCATCTAAATATACAGTTTAGAACTTATTTGAGCTCTGATTTGATTATTGGTGTATTGTTGAACCGGTAGAGTTTTTGGCCTTTGCCTTGCTTTGTTATCTTTTTATGTTTGAAAATCAGACGGACTAGAGCGATGGAATTGTGATTGCCAGAGGTAATGGTTAACTTAGCAATTGTTAGATAACTCCACTAGGAGAGTTTGAAATTGAGAAAAATTACTGTCAGAGGTGTGATATTAACATGACAAGGACTTGTTTTTCATGCTAAAGGTATGATATTAACGTAGCAATGGAGAGGTGTAATATTATCCAGAGATTCATTTCTCACCGGGAAAATTGAAATGACTATTGTCAGAGGTATAATGTTAACTTAATAGTGATATATACCAGAGGTATGATATTAACTTAGCATTGAAGAGGTGTAGTATTAACCATAGGTCCCTTTTTTGCCAAGGAAATCGGGAAGATTCACTGTCATATGTATAATATTAATTTGACAGTGAGATAAGTGATAGAGGTATGATATTAAACATAGCACTGCAAATCTCATTTTCTTTGAGAAAATTGAGAAAAAGTCATCCATAGGTATAACATTAACTTAGCCGGTATATGTTTTACAGCTTAGGCAAATTTGGTCAGAAGTTTAGTGTTAACTTGACTGAAATTAGTTTTGCGATTTGAGCAATATTTGATGGATCTATCATTCTATTGAAAAGAATTGAGAAGTAGGAGTTATACCCACTGGGGATATATTGAAGTTTTACTATCAGAGGCATAGTGTTTACATGACAGTACATCTGTAATCATTCCCTGGGAAAATAAACACAGTTTGTAGTCCTACCATTCAATGAAAGGAAATTGGTAAGGGATTCTGGTGGGAATAAATGGGATCATGTCCCTTAGGATTTTTAGCAAATTCTTAGCTATCAATAGATTTGGTATGCCTTTACCAACTACCATTTGAGTTGGGTTAGCCATGTTATTCCCCTCATTATGATGAGTTGTCGAGGAGTTTTCGTTGGGCTTAAAAGCTGACACTTTCTTCTATCCTTAGCGATTGGATGCATTGAATTATTATGTTACTGTAAGTAATGTGATGTACCTTCTGAGTCTTCGCTCTGCAGATGACTTCTAGAATCTCACTGGAAACTAAAGAAGTGAATATAAACTCCGTGAGGATTTTGCATAGAGATTAACATTCCTCATTGAATCCTCTCTGATTCGGTCACCCCACTTTGATCTGAATGTGAAAATACTGGAAAGGTTTTGCAAAGATGTGTCACGAACTTTCTTCAATGGGTTTGATATGATAAGCCATTAGATAAACTCATTCAATCTATCATAGGAGTCGATCGATCACCACATCTTGTTATGAATGTGAAAACACTAAAAAGGTTTTGCAAAGATGCGTCACAAATCTTCTTCAGTGAGGTTGGATTGATTAGCCATCAGATAAACTCATTCAATTAGTTCATTTGATTATTTGGCTATTTTGTCATTGAGTAGAGCTTCAATCGATCGAACAGGAGAAGGAAGATATGCTATCATTACATATGAAATAGCCTAGATAAGCCATCCTTCTAGATCAAGAGGAATGATCAGGAAGAAGAGTGCCTAAAACTTTTGTTAGGCATGATTGACTTCAAAATATGACATATTCTTCTGAATCGAAGATGGATGCAGGTCCATATACTAGAGAAGAGTGATAAGGCTAAAAAAAATGATATTTTGCCTTTGTCTTTTCTTTTTACATCATGCATCATAATGTCACCCATGTTCGGTTAACTTAGCATCAATCAACCGTGATGCGGTCCACAAAATGAGAAAGCTCTTTGATTAGTATCCAATTCTGTATTTGCATATCACATTTTTCTACCGATTTACGAATAAAATATCTCTTCTAAACCGTGTTTTGGTCTAATTTGCAGATAATCAAGGGTATAGGGGCAAAATGGGAATAATAGTTTAATTAAACCCAATATTGGGTAATTAAATTACATTTCTTGGAGACCAAGTTAGAGAGCTTCTAGAAGATACATTGGATTCAGAAATTAGGGATGAATCTGAAGAAATACAGGTCCCAATTACCAAAAATCAGATACATACAGAAGGCTCTCGCAGCTGGACGAAGCAGTAGGGCAGAACCAGGAACCTGGGTCCTTGGTATTGTCGCGGAAATGCGGCAATTGCTGCGGATCTGTGGCAAAGGAGTGGGTCCACGTGTCAATCTTCGACGCATGGCTTCGTCTCGTCTTCCATATAGTTCTTTTGCCTATAAATCTTATGTTAAAGGCTAGAAAACGAGGCTAGAGAGCTATAAACTAGGGTTTTCTCTTATTTAGTGTAGTGTAGTGTAGTTTTCCTTCTCCCTTTCTTTTGTATTTTCTTTTTGTTTTAGATCATGTATTAGAGCAGAGTGTGATTTAGCAGAGAAAGAGAGAGATTGATGTATTAGAAAGTGACAATATATAAAAGCTTCCTCCTTTCCTTCCATGGTTTCTTTTCTAACCTCTAATATGACTAGCTAACTTTCTTTTCATAGCATTCTAACTAATAATCACTAATCATCTAACTCCTTGCTTGATAATCAACATGAATTTAATAGCCTCTACAAGGCCTTGCTCTTGCAAGAGCCATTAATGGCTCATGATGATGGGTTCTAACAACTAACTTGTTAACTTGCTAACTCTCTTATTTCATACGTTACTAACCAGTTTTGATGATCCAATATTTGTATTAGCTTGCTTTTAATGCAAGTTTGAATGTGAAGAACCATCTTATGTACCATGCTTTAAATTGTCTCTTGAAGCCAAATATTAGTGATGGCTAAGGATCCATGTGAGATAACTATCACTAAGAGATTAGCATGATTAGTAGAGTACTTAGTAGTTAGTAGCCATGAAGTTTCTTCTCTTTTACTTTGTTTTCAAAACCATTTCCAAAATCCTTTTCTTATGATGTTTTCTTCTTCTTTCTCCACCATAAACTTTCTCGCTTTTCTATTTTATTTTTATTATCACTTTCTAAATCACTTCATAAAGTTTTTCACTTTTCTTCTTTCTTGTTTAACTTCATTTCTATTTCTTGTTTTTCTTCTGCGATTCCCAAACCACTTTTTTATCATTTTCATATCAACGATTTCATCAGCTTCTCCTCCTATCACTTCTAGCTTTCTTTTCTTTTTCTTTTCTCTTTCTAAACAAAGAAGAACTCGTTAACAATCTATGTGAACACGAACTGTTAATCTTTCTATCGCCTACCGTCCCTGTGGATTTAACCAATATAGCCTATATGATATAACAGAAGTATCGAGGAAGCCAAAGCACCATACACTTTCACTGATTTTACAAAATACACATTTTCATACACGGTTACACACCCGATCACTCTTCTTTGGCACTTTTTCAAGCATCTTGGATCCCAAACCCTAATATATCTGATTGATCAGGGTGAAACTTCGATCAGAGGTGTAGTGCTAATTTGATCATGAGAAGAATGACAAGGTTAAAATCAGAGTTTCTAGCTTTGTCATTTCTTTAATATTGACATCATGCATCATAATGTCACCGATGTTTGGTCAGCTCAGCATCAGTCAACCGTGATTGATCCGTTGAATGAGGAAGCTTTTCTTTGACGCTCTCCCAAGCATCTTGGATCCTAAAGCCTAATCTATTTGATTGATCAAGTTGAAACTTCGATCAAAGATGCAGTGTTAACTTGATCATGAGAAGTGTAACAAGGCTAAAATCAGAGTTTCTTGTCATTTCTTTGATATTGACATCATGCATTATAATGTCACAGATATTTGGTCAGCTCAGCATCGATCAACCGTGATGCGATCTGTTGAATGAGAAAGCTTTTCTTTGATACTTCTCAAGCATCTTGGTCCCAAACCCTAATCTATCTAATTTATTAGGATGAAGTTCGATCAGAGGTGTAGTGTTGAACATGATCAGGGATAATACTTCTTCAAGAATTTTTCATTGATTGGCATCATGAGTGTGTCGCCATTTAGATTTGTAAGGCAGTAAGCATCATTTGAGTAGACCATCTCTACTACATATGGTCCTTCCCACTTAGGTCAGAATTTGCCTTTAGTCCTGTGTGTCATGACCATAGGTCGTCTGATAGCTAAGACGAGTTCACCTTTCTTGAAAATTCGTTCTTTGACTTTCTTATTAAAGATTTTTATGATTTGAGCCTGATAGAGGTTGATCTGTTATTGAGCTTAGAGTTGTTTATCATCCAAAGTTTCTAACTCTTGGAGACACATTTCATGCTTATCCTCATGTGTCATCTCTACCGCTAAGGCAATACGTAGAGATGGAATTTAAATCTCCAATGATAGTATGGTTTCACATCTATATACCAAGGAGAATGGCGTAGCCTTGGTTGGGTTCTCACCATTGTGCGATAAGCCCAGAGGCATCTACCTAGCTTCTCGTCCCAGTTACATTGACTTTTTGAGACAAACTTCTTGAGAAGTTTGCCGATAGTCTTGTTCAATGCTTTGCAAGGCCATAGGCAGTTGAATAGTATACCGTTGAAGACACATTTTGAATTCTGAATTTATTACAGAATCTCTGAAATGCCTGGCTAACGAATTGGGGCCCATTATTGAGGATAATTAGTTGTGGCATGCCAAAGCAGTATAGGATGTGATGCTTGATGAACTTGACCACGTTTGACGCCTTTACTTCCTTTTGGGGGAAAGCTTCCGCTCATTTCAAAAGTAATCTGTTATTACTAGAATGAACCAATATCCTTTGGATGTTGGAGGGTGATGGGTCTGATGACATCTATTCCCCACATCTCGAATGGCCGTGAAGAAGACGTTGGGTGAAGATGTCCCAGTGATTGATGGATGAAGTCACCTTGGATTTGACAGGCGTGACATTGCTTAGCGGTAGGTGACAGCGGCAGAAACCATCTTTGGCCAGTAGTAGCCGAGTCTTCAGAGTCGATCCGAAGTTTGGGTTCGGGTTGGTGAGCTTCCCTAAGAGCTTCTTGTGTCTCTTTATGCGAAAGGCAGCAAAGCAGGATTCCATCGTACGATCTGTGATATAATATCCATATGATCGCATTATAATATAATCGAGGCACTTTCCTTCTGATGGCAGCTGCCTCCTTGGAATCATCGATAACATGACATATAAAACATAGTTGATGAATGGGATACGCCAATTCCTATGTTTCGTACCTGTTGATGTTTCAAGAACCTCTTTGACTTGAAGGCTTCGCTCTGGAGTCTGATTATCTTCAAAGGCGAACTTTTGATAGTACATGTCATAGCTATGTACGAGTATCTTCTCTGTTGCTCCGGCTAGAAGAGCCAATGAAGCGATAAGAGATGCCAATACATCTGCATGTGCATTCTGTTGAGGGGGTACATAGTTGATATAGAAGTTTTTGAACTTCTCTATCATGTTGATGGTTGCGTTGTGGTAGGGTACCAAGTTTTCATGTCAGACTTCATACTCTTCGCAAAACTAGTTGACGATAAGTTTTAAATCACCATATGCTTCGAGATGCTTGAATCCAATCTTTTTTATAAGTTGCATTCCGATTAATAGAGCATTGTATTCCGTAATGTTATTGGAACACGGCTCAGCTAATGAGAATGAAAGTACACCAAAAGGGGGAGAATAGGTGTAATGCTAATCTAATGTCAAACAAATGCAGAATTTAAAAACTAAAAGCTAACACACAAAGTTAACCAAGAGTGAGTCTGAATTCTCCGTGAAATGCTCTGGAACTTCTCCTCACGATTCCTCTAAATTAAGAGTTGAGATGCTTCAATAGCTCTCTTGATTATACACAAGTGTGGGCACACATACAATATCAAGATATGAATATAAGCAAATAAATGAATGCAAGATATAAGAGTAGAGCGTTGAGAGACAAAAGATCAAACGCAAACACAAAGATATATTTCGAGCTTCGAGCTACTGCTCTACATTCCTGCCTTCACATAGAAGGATTTTCACTATGTCTACACTGGACTTTTCACAAAAGGAATCTCCACCGAGGAATTACAACTTATACACTGGGAGTACACAACTCCAACTCTCTCTCACACCTCTACATGATTGCTAAAATGAAAGAACAATCAAAGAGTTAAGAAATTTACCATGTAGCTTGTGGCTAACGGGTCGTGTCCACGAGGAGGAATGCGATGAAAACTTTTCGGTGTTTCGTTTAATGACAAAGAATTATGCTCGTTTTTTAATTGAAAAGAGAATGAAAAGAAGGAGGTGATTAAAAGAGAAATTGCAACTTTGGGGAAGACTTTGAAGAATGTGATTTAAAAAGCCTGAAAATTGTTTGGTTGATTATAATAAGGAAGAAAATCTGGGCTCACTATCTCACTACTCAATCGTTTATTCTTCTATTGAAATTCTAAGTGCCTCAACTTGATCATAGGTAAAACTTAAGGTTGACTTTAGAAAGTTTGAAGTAAAGCACATAAGATGGTTGGAAGAGTTCACGCTTTTCTTTAAGAAATCGTTTTGAATCGAATGTTAAATCATCAAGCATGAAGAAGCAAGTATGAAATAAAAACAGTTCAAGAAACATTCTTAAAAGAAGTAGGAGTTTAAAGATCCAAACCCATCCTCATGTGCCTTCAAGAACACTTTCGAGAAGAAAGGCTTTAAGTTAGGCATGCAAATGATTCATTGGGTCTTTTTCATGAAAATCAGAAAAGAAGAAGAATTGGAGAGAGGTACAATAGTGAGCCCAGAAAACCGATTTAGCTACTCATGGGAAATAAGAAATAATGCAAGTAATTAAAGTAAAACATACAGTAAAATGAGTAGAAGAAAATGGAACTCGACTCTTGTATTGATGTCACTTCAATCTTCAAGTTACAAGCACTCAATCCCTCTCTCTCAAAAGTGTTTGTACTGAACTATAAATTGCAAAACAAAATACAACTTTTACATTATCTAACAAAGAGCCTAAATCCTTAAAGAAATAACAAAAATTCTAATCCTAGTCTTCGCTCATTTTTGCTCTGTTGAAACTGGTATTTATAGGGAAAAACCAGAGGGAGAGATCCTGGGAAGATTGGGGGTGCAAACGCTCCCCTAACTGACACAACAAGACCGCGGAAACGCGGCCCTATGTGGACAGTTGGCCACACCCAGTTGGATGGCTCTCCTGGTTTGGTGATTCTCCTGTATCTTCTTCTGGTTTTCTCATTTCTGCTCCAGGATTTGACGAAACAGCCTTTGATTGTTGGCTTCAAGTGTTTGATTTGGGAGGATTCTTTTAACCGATTTTCAACCTCTTTGATACGTCAAGATTTTGCCCTGATTCCTTGATTTTGAATTTATTTTGAATTAAATCAGAATTTGGTGGGCTTTTGGGCTTGTTTCTCATTCTTTTCTTTTAGCAATTGGGCCTACATTAAACAAAGAAGAAGAAGACTTGTTAATAGGATTTATTAGCTAAAAAGTATGGTAAGGTGATAATGTATATGCAATATATGTGACTAATCACTACACAAGAGCATAAAGTAAAGAGAAAAAAATTACAACTTGGTAATCACAAAGATTATAAACAACACTTGGTAATCTCAAAAGGCCACAAACAAAAATCTCTCACAAACAAGATCCTAAAGGATAGATTTGCAATGGAAAGCTCAAGTATGTGAGTGCACAAAATTTTTAGAAAAGAAAACACAAAGAAAACACTTGGGATGAAATGAAGAACAAAACTCTAATTCCCACAACTTATTTTCTTTTGATTTTTCAAAACTTTGAAACAAATAAAGATAGAGATTTGAAGCACAAAAACTTGGCTTGAAAATTTGTTAAAAACTCTGTAGAAGATGGAAATATTGGCTCTTGAAAATCTTATCTAAAACTGCCTCAAGGACCCCAATTTATAGGGGATCCAAAAGCTAGCCATTGAGTCTCAGGACAGGTCAAAACTGACTATCGATCGACTGGCTAGTCAATTGACCAACAGCCTAAAAATGACCGTTGGGGTTAGCGGTCGACCGCCCAGTCGACTGTCCCCAAGGCAAAAGTCGGTCGATCGCTCGGTCGACCGGAACAACCTGTGACATGGGTTGAGCCAGTTGGTCGACCGTGTAGATAACTAGCCCTTAGGCAATGGGCTTGTGCACGTCTTTGTGCACATCAATCGACCGAACAGTCGACCGAGCCAGGCTTCGGTCGATCAACAGCAGCCCAAAAATAGTTTTCATAAGGATTACAATTTAGACTTTGACACACCTATAATTCCACAAAAATAAGATCATGTAAATATTTAACATACAAATATGTGTTACCAAAAATCAACGCATATTATAAATAATTGAACTATTTTTGAGGTAAAGAATTTTAGGCTTAAACCAAAACTGTATTTTTAAACTTTGAAATAGAAATCTGATTTTTCTAAAACTTGTATAGATTCAAAAACAAAATATTTGAAACACATTGAAGTATAGTGTGTGTGTATGTACAGAATCCAATACACATAGTAAATGATATATCCTTGTTTTTGACAATAAATCCCAAAATAAGTTTTGATAAATACAAAACTTTAAACACATGAATTAGATACATTAAAATAATTTTTTCTACATATATAAAGTATAGATGTACATGGATGAAATTCAATATACATTAAACCATGTGAACTTCTTTTGATGAACTTTATTCATAAAACTCAATAAACTTTTGAAACTAAAAACGGTTAAACCGAACCAATAAACTTCTATGTGTATGTATACACTTGAGCATATCAAAATTAAACTATCCTTACACAAGATCTAAAGACTAAACTAAACAAACCTAGTTACAAATCTTCTTCTCTAAGTCGACTTGATCCAAACACGATCCATCAACTTGTTTCCTCTTGAGTTCTAGATGCGTTCTTGAAGCGCGAGCTCTTGAATCAACACGTGATAGTTTCAAAACTTGACTTTGAATTCTTTGTTGAAGTAAAACACCTACTAAGATCTTGATCAATATCTGAAACTATTTAAACACAAGATCATTAGTAACTTAACTTCATAAGTTAGTCATCATTAAAGTTAAGGTGAAGGGCCTTTGGGCTAACAATCTCTCTTTTTGATGATGACAAAACTTATGAGGTTATATATGCATGGATTAAAGATAAGCTTCGTAGAAGCTCCCCCTTAACTCATGCTTAGAATAAAATAAATATAAATATATAGATATTCAATTAAGGCTCAGAGACCAATAAACAAGAAAAAAGGATATGCAATCAAAATTATGAAACACGTGTATATAATATATTCAATAAAGCTTAGATACCAATAAAACATGTAGACTAAGATACTATAGAATGGATATGCAATAAGTGCTTTAGATATCAAAGTCATAAACAAATTCATATGAATATGCATAAAACATATATATATATATGCATAAACACAAATAAGCATGCATATATAAACCCAAATTCTTCTCCCCTTTTTTGTCACTCATCAACAAAGGGGTGAAGAAAAATAAACAATATAAATGTATATGCGATATAGATTCATGAAGAAGAGAGACGTCAAGTTAGCTTCCCATGCATACATGCATTATATGAAGAAAGAGATGACAAATCCTAACCCATATAAGTATAATATATAATGTATACTTGGAGATGTTAAGCTTTCCTACACACGTGTACTATATAAAAAAAATGTCAAGCTCTTCTTTATATATCACACTCATCATGAATCTACATGTAAAGGAGATGTTAAGCACCCCTTGCATATAGGCAATACAAATCAAAATAAATTTTTATACCAATAAAAACATATTTTTTATATTAATTGAATGAAACCAATTGAAAGAGAAACAATTTTTTGCCAGTTGATACCAATTGAAAGAAATCTTTTTAAATTAAAAGATACCAATTGAAGATAAACTCTAAGCCATTTTGCAATATAGGTATCAATTGTAAATGATACCAATTAAAAGTTATTGATACCAATATTGAAAATGTAAATATTTTCTAAAATAAAATTTTTTTCTCAAAAAGATGGAAGTAAGATACCAATTGAAAGTATATGAGATACCAATTGAAAGTATATGAAATACCAATTGACCGTAAAACAAAGAATTGTTCTCCCTTTTTTAAAATACTAATAAAATCAATGCATAAGTTTGTAAATGATACCAATTTAATATTTTAGAACTAAATCAAGCTTAACATAAAACGAGTTGTATTATAAAGAATATGTATGAACATTTTTTTTTAATATAGCAGAAAAAAATCATATATATGTATAAATAATCAGAACAATTGAAATATGACATCAATTGAGATATGATGCATACATATATAAGAAGATATGAATATATAAAAATAAAATATCTTTGAAATCATGTATAACTCATAACATCCACCTTTTCATACACAAGTTTTAAAAGATATTCGTTAAGGCACACAAGGAGTTGTCGCCCAACCAACCGCCCTTTATAGGGTAGAGGTTTTCAAAAATTAATATTTTGGAAATAATTTTAACATGGATTAAAAACTCTACCAGTTGAAGAATACTTAAGATAATTTTGAAAACTAGCACGAAATCCTTCAAGTAAGGAATAAAAACAAATAATTATCCTATGACAACATGCTAGATACATAATAATTGACACTCAAAGAGTTATGAAGCATAAAGATTCTCGTGAATCCAAAATCATAAGTAAACAAAATGATGTAGAGTGCGAGAATCATGTAAGAAATATATACATGGAAATAAATCAATGAAGCTCAATGAAATTCCTTTTTCATAAATAAGAAATCATCAAAACTAAACTTTAAGGCATATATATATGTATTGTCAAAACTAAAGCATACATATTTATCCCAAACATATAATAAGTCCACAAAAGAGTATGTGACATATAAAAAAAGTGACTCAAGGATAGAACATGTATCTCTAATAGTTTTGGCAAAATTTACATATACATGAAGCTAAACAATAACATGTAAAAAAATAGGGAATACAAGTGTAGATGCAAGAATCATCAAAACTAGGTTATACAAATACATCTAATGAGTAACACATGAGCAATTAAGTACCCAAACATAAGAGTCAAGTGTAACTCACTAATTATATAGGTATAAGTATAAGTTTTAATGAAAATTACATCTAAACATAATATCAAAACATAATACGCACAAAAACATCAAAACGTGGTAAATAAAAAAATATGATCATTATCATAAATGAAAGTGTCATTACAATAAGGATATGCATACATAGCTAAACAATAGTAAGAAAACATAAATATGAATTTATATAAATATGGGCGTATCTCAAATACTATCTATGTATATCACGTGCCTAATAAACATTGCATTTAAATATAATGAACATGAAAACCAAGACATACTAAACACCAACAATGAGAAAGCATGTAAAAAAAAATAAAGAGTTAGAGATGGTTATCAAACCTAATTGAACTAGACTCTAGGTCTACAAATCATGGTGTTCTTCCACCAAACCTCCCTTGAAAGTAGTGCATCTAAAATTATGACCATTTAGCTCGGAACGCATCCACCATCAAGGCACCAATACTCTCAAATCGAGTGAGAGCCCACACCTACATCAAATACAATAGGAGTAGATTTTGGTACCCAAACTTTCTTGGGTCCATGAAGGTTAGAACCTTTCCCAACCCAAACATTTTTATTTGCAAAATTCAGAGTATTTAATCTACCATAACAAACTTTTATAAGGTGGCCCGTATGACCACAATGTGTACAAGTGTACATATTAGCATTCATAGAATCATGTGTGTGAGTATGATATATGTCGTGGAGAGTGTGTATGCATATGTGGAGTATGTTTCTTTCGAAACATAGATTTCAACCTCTTGTGATTCATGGCATATTAGTTCAAAGTGGAGCCCAAACAATCAACACTCTTCTTCAACATACATATATATTTTTAATATTGAAACAAGTGGAGCATACAATAGAAACAAAATTCATATTATGAGAAGATGAATCAATAAGAGCATGACAAGAATGAGAAGCAAAATTATTTTTTAAGAAATATTTTCTAAAGAAATGCATTCCAAATCTTTAGAAATCAAAACTATTTTATTTTTCAAAGAACTGTTTTCTTTTAAAACTAAATCAATTTTTGAAGATAAAACACTATTCTTCTTTAAAACAAAATCAAAATCATTTTTATTTTTTAAAATTCTATTTTCTTTCAAAGCAAGATTGATCGGCAAAAAGCAAGCACTAAAATAAGAGAAGGAAGTGTGGGTTGATGTTACTGCTTTTGCGATTCTTCCGTAGTAGCGAAGTGGCTATACGGGTCGTATCCACAAGGAGGGAGAGCGATGGAAACTTGATGCGGCTTAAAAGTTCAAGAAGAAAGAAAGTTCTTGTTTCCAAATAAAGAATTGAAAAGTGAAAACAAGTTGTTTTTAAGAATAATTAGAAAATGTTTTGGTGGTTTGTAAAGGGATTTTTTTTCTTAGTTGTAAAAATGCATGGCTAACTTTCTACTAAGTGCTCCCACTAATTTCTAACTTTTGAAAGATAGCCTCACGATGGATCATAGGCGAACACAAACCTTTTGCATTGGAACTATTCACGTGAAAATCGAGTGAAAGTTCATCCTAAAACTTAGCTTTACACGATAAAAACTCGGACATTCCCTTATCAAGATCCGATAGAAAGCGAGAATAAGGGAAGACTCGAGTGCACTATTGGTATCGGCAAAGTTAAAAGGAGAAGTCTCTAACTTACAATAACAAGTAAAGTACACAACTCATAGATCATCAAAACTCATTAAGCATGAAGTATAAGAAAGTAAATACTTGTAGGTAAATTAGAGTTAGAACCCTCGTCTTAAGATGCCATAGCTCTTGTTTGCACAAGGCTTGTTTGACACTATTGACTCATTTGGGTTATCAATCAAGTGTTAGAAATTAGTGGGTTAGTAGTTAGTTAGCCATGCTAATGAAAAGTTAGTTAGCCATAAAAGTAAAAGAAACAACAAAGGAAAAGAAGTGGAGAGAGGGAGTTACACTACAAGAAAATAAAAGAAAAGAAAAGTTAAAGAAAGGAAGTTACACTACAACAAAGTAAAAGAAAAGGAGTGAAGAAGAAGGAAGTTACACTACAACAAGGAAGTAAAAGCAAATGGCAAAGACAAGTAAATGGAAAAAAGGAAGAGAAGTAGTACTTTTATTAGCTTGTCACCCTTCCAATACAACACTTACACACTCTCTCTCTCTTTCACTCTAATGGCTAAGACAACAACTATAAACCTAAAAACAAGATTACAAAAATTTACTAAAGCTCTGGATCTGCTCAAACTGAAGACCCCAGGGGGGTATTTATAGGCACCAGGGGAAAGGGGGCCACGTGGGAAGCACGTGGCCCAAAGCGTAGGCGTGCGCGCGCCCAAAGGGCCGCGAAAACGCGGCTAGGGCTGCGTTTTCGCGGCCCAGGCAGGGTGGCGCGCGTCCAGTTTTAGGCAGTGCGTCACCCAGTCTGTTATCTGACTCCTGGATGTCTTGGATTCGTGTTTTGATACCCTGGGCTGACAAAATCTTCAATCTAAAGTCAATGGCTACTTGGTAGGCTTTTAATCACCAATTAAATGGTGATTTAGGTCTTCTTCTTCATTTACACACCATGGACCTAGGATCAAGCAAGCAAGGTTTTATTAGCAGAATTTTATATGAAATAAATATGAGAATGTGATGAAAATTATGCAAAATTAGAGACTAATCACACCCCCACACTTATCTTTTTGCTTGTCCCAAGCAAAACAAAAATGAGAACATTATTACACCACTTTCGCAGGTGACGCGATTGCACTGAGCATGTACAACAAGCCGTTAAACCTCTAGGTTTTCCCTAGAGGAGGAGTGTTGTCTCCTAAGGGTTTTCAGCAGATTTCACCCACAAAATCCAGTAAGTAAAGAAAAGTAGTTAATTGTTAGAAAAAAATTTGTCATAAAAAAGAACTTTCAATTATCTAAGTAAAAATGACCGAAGGATGTAAGAATTAGGTTTATCCCTCATAAGACCTCTTATACTTTAGCCTTCATAAAAGAAGAAACTATGATTTTTCTTTAAATTTAGAAAGTATCTTGTACTTCTAACTCATTCTTTTATTTTGCTTTAGATGGATATGCATAATGTGTAAGTGTGATGTGCTTGGGATTTTTCAACTCAACTTTGAATATCATTTAATTTTATTAATATTTACTTATTATTCTTAGTTCCATTAGGCTTTCTACTTCACTTATGTAATACATATCAAACCGATGACTCCCAAACCATATGGTCTTAGGGCACCAGGTGGAAAAATACCCTTCAGGTCAAATATGTAAGTGGAGTAGGCCACGAAATCAAGATTTATTTATATATTATTGTATAATTTTTTTTTGGCGTGAGTAATCATGCTTTTTGAGGCACAATTATCTAGCTTTTATTTTATTTTATTTTTTCCAGAGTTGTGTCTCTAAATCCCAAGCATGTGTATGGGTTATGCATATTCTACTAAGGCTAAATAAAAGGTATGAGTTATTTTTCCTTATTCCTTCTAACTTTTTAGTCAAACCAATCTTTCTTATTTATTTAGGCAAAAATAAAGATTCATTAATAAGGTTCCCATAATTCCTACAATCTTTTAGTATTTTTATAAAGAGTATGAAATTTCTTTTCAGTCTAAAATTTTCTCTTTTTTTTTTGAAAGAAAAAGAAAGAATAAAAGGAAAAGAAAAAATGTTAGCACCCCCTACACCTATTTAATGCATTGTCCTCAATGAATGCATATGAAAATGCAAATGCAATAAATAGGGGGAAGAAATGATGTCACCGTCTTCGTGGACTCGGGCCGGCCAAGTGCGAATAGGCTAAAGAAATGTCAAAAAGAATGTAGAAGGGGTAAGCATATAAATAATTTTTTTATTTTATTTTATTTATTTGTTGTGGTTAGGTGTATGACGGGGAAAAAAGAGTCAGCACACTATCATCCGGAGTCATAAGCTCATTGGTCAAGAAGGGCTTCAGTCTTTACCCATTCACTTTGAATTCCGTGTTGTTCTTAGGGTCTGCAATAAGCACAACACCGTGTGGGAAAACAATGCGCATAATGAACGGTCCCGACCAACGAGCTTTCAGCTTCCTCGCGAAAATATGAAGCCTAGAGTTATACAGCAGAACCCTATCTGCTGGTGCAAAGTTTTTTCGGGTTATGATTTGGTCATGAAAAAGTTTAGTCCTGCTCTTGGTGATTCGGGCATTTTCATAGGCTTTATTCTGTATCTCTTCTAATTCTGAAATCTGCAGTCTCCTAAGTTCACCGGCCTTGGTCAGATCAAAGTTGAGTTGCTTAATTGCCCAGAGGGCCCGGTGTTCTAACTCTACTGGTAGATGACAGGCTTTTCCAAACACGATTTTATAAGGAGACATCCCCAGAACTGTCTTAAAAGCAGTGCGGTAAGCCTACAATGCATCATTGAGCTTAACCGACCAATCTTTTGGTTTTGTCCGACAATTTTTTTTCCAGAATGAGCTTGATCTGTCGGTTGGTGACTTCGACCTGCCCATTTGTCTGGGAATGATACGGAGTTGATAACTTGTGATTGATGGAATATTTTCGCATCAGAGTTTCAAAAACTCTGTTGCAGAAATGTGATCCATTATCACAAATTATCGCTCTGGGGGTGCCAAATCGGGAGAAGATGTTCTCTTTGAGAAATTTGACAACCACTTTGTTGTCATTCGTCCTAGTTGGCACAGCTTCTACCCACTTAGAGACATAATCTACAGCAACCAAAATGAATTAGTTGCCGAAGGAATTGGGAAATGGCCTCATGAAATCAATACCCCAAACATCAAAAATTTCAACTTCAAGGATCGGGTTCAGGGGCATCATGTCTCTTCTTGAAATCTTCCCAATTTTCTGACAATTTGCGCATGACTTACAAAAATGAATGAGTCTTTGAACAAAGTGGACCAGTAGAACCCACTTTGTAGAACCTTCTCTGCAGTCTTGCGGGGACCAAAGTGTTCTCCGCATACAAGGTCATGGAAAAAGCTGAGCACACTCCTCTGTTCCTCCTCTGGTATGCATCGTCTAATAATTTGGTCGGAACAATACTTAAAAAGATAGGGTTCTTCCCAGAAGAAATACCGTACTTGGGCAAAGAAGCGGTATTGGTCTTGCTTTGTCCAGTCAGCGGGTAATTGTCCCGTGGTCAGGTAATTAACAATGTCCGCATACCAGGGTTCCTTAAGAATGGCTAGGATGTGCTCATCTGGGAAATCCTCGTTGATCGGAGCTTGGATGGTTGGTGCATTCAGAATCGTGAGAGATGATCAGCGACCACATTTTTTATACCTCGTTTATCCCAGATTTCTATGTCAAATTCTTGAAGCAAAAAGATCCACCGAATTAGTCGGGCTTTTGCTTCCTTTTTGGTCATGAGGCACTTCCGAGCTGAGTGATCCGTAAAAATCACCGTCTTCGAACCTAACAAGTAGGGCCGGAACTTTTCTAACGCAAAGACAACGGCCAAGAATTCCTTCTCAGTCGTTGTATAATTCTGTTGGGCGTCATTCAAGGTCCTACTCAAATAGTAAATCACGTGCTGCCTATTATCGATGCGCTGTCCTAGAACAACGCCAATAGCAAAATCAAATGCATCACACATAATTTCAAACGACTGGGCCCAATTAGGAGCAGAAATAATAGGCACAGAAATAAGTTCTTACTTATGCTTCCCCCATGAATTGAAACATTCATCATTGAAATCAAAGGGCACGTCCTTAGCGAGCAGGTTGGTTAAGTGCCTCGCAATTTTGCTAAAGTCCTTAATAAACCGTCAGTAGAACCTAGCATGCCCTAAAAAGGATCTAATATCCTTGATGCTTTTGGGTGGTGGAAGCTTAGCAATCACTTCTACTTTAGCCTTATCCACTTCTATGCCTCTCCTCGAAATCTCATGCCCAAGAGAATCCCCTATTTCACCATAAAGTGACATTTTTCCCAGTTTAGAGTTAGGTTCTTCTCAATACATCTTTGTAGAACTAACTCTAGGTGATGAAGACATTGATCAAATGAATCTCTATAGATGGAGAAGTCATCCATGAAAATCTCAAGAAAACGTTCCACCATGTCAGAGAACAAACTAAGCATGCACCGTTGGAACGTTGCGAGTGCATTGCACAATCCAAAAGGCATGCGCCGATAGGCAAAGGTTCTGAACGGACAGGTGAACGTCGTCTTTTCCTGGTCTTCTGCAACAATGGGGATTTGATTATATCCCAGTACCCATCTAGAAAGCAGTAGTACTCATGTCCAGCCAAACGCTCAAGCATTTGGTCGATGAAGGGTAGCGGAAAGTGGTCTTTACGGGTAGCTGCATTCAGCTTCCTGTAGTCGATACAAACACGAACCTTGGTAGGCAGTCTTGTTTGTACCAACTCTTTTCCTCATTTTCTACCACCGTAAAGCCAGCCTTCTTAGGGACCGCATGAACAGGGCTACCCATTGGCTATCAGAAATGGGATAAATTATCCCATTATCTAATAGTTTCAGAATTTCAGCCTTAACTACCTCTTGCATGAGAGGGTTAAGCCTTCGTTGTGGGTCCCTCTTAGGGGTTGCTTCATCGACTAAATGGATTCTATGTTACACTATGGCTGGACTTATTCTCTTGATGTCCTTCATCGTCCATCCAATGGCTTCCCTATGTCTTTTCAGAATAGACATTAAGCTGTCCTCTTGTTGCTCAGTCAGGTGGGATGCTATGATGACTCGTAAGGTGTCCTTTCCGCCCAGGTAGGCGTACTTGAGGTGTTCAGGCAAGGCTTTTAGCTCTAGGGAAGGTGTTGCTTCATTGGAGGCAATCTCTGGGCTTTCAATCCTAAGATGGGGTACACTTTGGCTTGACGCCCAATCCACTACTGAATTTACGATCTGATCTAGATTAAAATCCTCAGCCTCTGGATCAAATTCTGCCTCAGTTTTTGTCTCCATACTTTCCTCATGCTCACTGGTCAGGTTTTTAATAGAATTAACCTCAAACGTCTGATCATTGACATCCCTAGGTTGTCTTCCAAGATTGAAGACATTGACTTCCTTCGTCATGTCTCCAAAAGTCAATCGCATGGACCCGTTCCTACAGATGATTATGGCATTGGCTGTAGCAAGGAATGGGCGCCCTAAGATGACGGGAGTTTGAGACCTAAGATTGGACACAGGTTGGGTCTCAAGCACAATGAAGTCAACGGGGTAAATGAAATCCCTGACCCGGATAAGGACGTCTGTGATTTCCCCCTTCGGGATCTTCACAGATCAATCAGCTAGCTGAATGGTGACTCGAGTTGGGCTTAGCTCGCCCAACCCCAGTTGCTGGTATACTGAGAGAGGTAGCAAGTTGATACTTGCTCCCAGGTCAAGAAGCGCTCTACTGATTTCGGTCTGTACTATGGTGTAGGAAATGGTGGGACATCTGGGATCCTTGTATTTCACCAGAATGGGACCAGACAGAATTTCGCTTATATTAGTGGCCAAGAAGACTTTCTTGGGCAAATTGGTCTTTCTCTTCTTTGTACACATATCCTTAAGAAATTTGGCATAAGCCGGGACTTGTTTGGATAGCGTCAATAAGTGGCACATTCATTTTGACCTGTTTGAACATCTCTAGCATTTTCTCCATGTGCATATTTTTATTGTTGTTCCTAAGCCTATTGGGAAAGGGTGCTACAAGCTTATGAACTTGTTTAGCAGCTTTGTCCTAGTCAGATATTTGTGGAGTGGATTGGGAGGAACTAGCAGAGGTGGAGGCTGGAGTGGGATTAGGATGGACTGGACTTTGTTGTTGGTAGACCTGGTTGTCTACCTTCTTTCCAGATCGCAGAGTGTGAACAGCATTGCACTGGTTAATCGATGGATCCTGAATTTCATATGCTTGATTGGAGGTTTTTGGGTTAATTAGCGGCTGACTAGGCAAAGTACCTTTTGGTCTTTCACTTAGGGAGCTAGCTAACTGGCTCATCTGCATTTTCAATCTCGATATGGCTTGTGAATGATTGTTCAGAGTTTGTTCCTAGTTTTGCATAAAAACGGTTTGGGACTTGATGAAAGCCTCTATGCTCTCCTCCAATTTACTGATTTTCTTTTCATTGGTGAGCCTTGGGAGGAGGAAGCTGGGGCATGACTGGGAAAAGTTAGTGGAGGAGTAGAATGGTGAAAATTGTTGGAAAAATTAGGCCTGGGAGGATTGTTTTAGGCCCATGAGAAATTAGGGTGATTTCTCCAGCCGGGATTGTAGGTCTGTGAGTAGGGGTTGTGAGGCGGCCGTGAGTAAGCCGCGTTCAGGTGTTCCGATGGCACGTGCTGGGCATGAAAAATGGGGCGCTCTTTAAAGACATGGTTTGGTGCCTGACAATATGAACAACCCGGATTGTGAATTGGTGGTGGGTTGATCTGGTTGACACTGGCAGGCTCTTTTATTTTCAGAGCCTCTATCCTTCTCATTAGGGTAGCAATCTTAGCCTCGGCAGCTATGGATGATTATAGAGATAGGAGCCCTCCTCTTGAAGCTGTAGATGGTGAATTCCTAGGTTTTTCCGAGGCTGGCTCCCATTGCAGGGTTTTCTCCGCTAAATCCTCAAATAAATCCCAACCCTGATTCTCATCCTTCTGCAAGAACCCTCCCTGACACATTGTTTCTAACAGGGTCTTAGTCTGATAATCTAGACCATCGTAGAGAATCTGGCACTGACGCCATTTCTCCACGCCATGATAAGGGCACTGAGCTAGGAGATCTTTGAATCACTCAAAGTATCTCCAAAATGGTTCGCTCGGGTCTTGCTTAAACTGCATGATGTTCTTCCTAATGAGGGCAGTTTTGTGAATTGGGTAGAATTTTAAAGAAGGCCTTGACGAAATCATCCCAGGTCGTGACTGAATCTGCTGCCAAGCTGTACAACCATTTCTTAGTTAGGTTCTTGAAGGAAAAGGGATGAAACGTAACCTAACGGCATCGTCTCCTAGCTGGGGTATACGCATCATGAGGTATACTTCTTTAAATTCCCTAACAAAGAAGTATGCGTCCTCCGATTCTAAACCATGAAATTTGGGAAGAGTGTTAATGAATTAGGGCTTTAACTCGAAGTTATTTCGTTTCCTTCAGGAAGTTTTATGCAAGATGGAAGTAAAGTTCTGATCGGGTAAAATCTATCCTGAAGTAACACCATCACCGATTCTAGATGCAAGGGTAGAGAAGTATTTCTTGTTAATCTGGAAGTTGACGGATCTCTCACCCACTCTTGCATGCAGTACACCACAAACAATGTGAAGACAACAAACAATTAAAAAAGAACAAAAAACAAATAAAAGAAAGAAAAATAACCACAAGCCTTAATCTAAGGTACATGGACCTTGACGACTCCTAACTGGTCGATTCTCCGGGGAAAGTTGTTACAGGAACTCGACTACAAGCTAATCGGCTAGGAAAGAGCAAAGCTTGGGGGGAGGTATCCGGGTGGAGCAACGGGCCTAATTACTCCAAACCACGGAGCTTTCGAGGCTGTACCTCTCAATCTACTTTCCTTAGACACCGATTTTGCAGGAGTATAGTTCTTACAATTTTCAACCTCGGTTAATCTCTTAGTGAGTCCGAGATGTCCCTAGGGCCAACGTCTATTGACTTTTAGTTAAGGCTTGGAAAAATGTGAGTGCACTTGGAGATGGTTTTTGGGCTAAGAAAGGGTGATGAAATCCCCACCTTATATTGTTTATTTGGGTTTTGCCCTTAATGTCAATTGTGCAAGTGTACAGTTTATTCACAACAAGGTAACACTCAAAGCGGTAAATCACTTCAAAATGTTGATCCTATTCTACATGGATGCACACATATCTTTTCTCCAGCACTCTTCAACAGAAATTGAAATGAATTGAAATAGACACGTGCCCTAAATGCAAAAGTCTAATCTAAATTTCAATTAAGTAACAAGTGAATTTCTGTTGAATTTATTACACATGCATAAGGTGAAGCATCCAAGGAAACTAAAAATTTAGAAAGCAAAAAAAAAAAATTTAGCGGCTTTCGGCAACCCTGCAAACGAGTTTGTTAGTACTTCAATCGGAAAAACTCGCTTTTACACGAATTTTTCCGAGGGCAAATGAATCCTCGCGCAATGTCCTTGGCCACCTCTTTCGCTTCCCGTGATAGTGAGCTCCTTGGTACTTCTCCTACACACAAAAAAAAAAGAACAATCTTTAGTATTAAACAATAAAGCTGTTCCCTCCCGGCAACAGCGCCAAAATTTGATCGGCAAAAAGCAAGCACTAAAATAAGAGAAGGAAGTGTGGGTTGATGTTACTGCTTTTGCGATTCTTCCGTAGTAGCAAAGTGGCTATACGGGTCGTATCCACAAGGAGGGAGTGCGATGGAAGCTTGATGCGGCTTAAAAGTTCAAGAAGAAAGAAAGTTCTTGTTTCCAAATAAAGAATTGAAAAGTGAAAACAAGTTGTTTTTAAGAATAGTTGGAAAATGTTTTGGTGGTTTGTAAAGGGATTTTTTTTCTTAGTTATAAAAATGTATGGCTAACTTTCTACTAAGTGCTCCCACTAATTTCTAACTTTTGGAAGATAGCCTCACGATGGATCATAAGCGAACACAAACCTTTTGCATTGGAACTATTCACGTGGAAATCGAGTGAAAGTTCATCCTAAAACTTAGCTTTACACGGCAAAAACTCGGACATTCCTTTATCAAGATCCGATAGAAGACGAGAATAAGGGAAGACTCGAGTGCACTATTGGTATCGGCAAAGTTAAAAGGAGAAGTCTCTAACTTACAATAACAAGTAAAGTACACAACTCATAGATCATCAAAAATCATTAAGCATGAAGTATAAGAAAGTAAATACTTGTAGGTAAATTAGAGTTAGAACCTTCGTCTTAAGATGCCATAGCTCTTGTTTGCACAAGGCTTGTTTGACACTATTGACTCATTTGGGTTATCAATCAAGTGTTAGAAATTAGTGGGTTAGTAGTTAGTTAGCCATGCTAATGAAAAGTTAGTTAGCCATAAAAGTAAAAGAAACAACAAAGGAAAAGAAGTGGAGAGAGGGAGTTACACTACAAGAAAACAAAAGAAGAAAAGTTAAAGAAAGAAAATTACACTACAACAAAGTAAAAGAAAAGGAGCGAAGAAGAAGGAAGTTACACTACAACAAGGAAGTAAAAGCAAATGGCAAAGACAATTAAATCGAAAGAAGGAAGAGAAGTATTACTTGTATTAGCTTGTCCCCTTCCAATACAACACTTAGACACTCTCTCTTTCACTCTAATGGCTAAAACAACAACTAGAAGAAGAAGAACAACAACAACTACAAACCTAAAAATAAGATTACAAAAACTTGCTAAAGCTCTGGATCAGCTCAAACTGAAGACTCCAGGAGGGTATTTATAGGCACCAGGGGAAAGGGGGCCACGTGGGAAGCACGTGGCCCAAAGCGCAGGCGCGCGCGCCCAAAGGGCAGGGCTGCGTTTCCGCGGCCTAGGCAGGGTGGCGTGCGCCCAGTTTTGGGCAGTGCGTCACCCAGTCTGTTGTCTGACTCCTGGATATCTTGGATTCGTGATTTGATACCCTGGGCTGACAAAATCTTCAATTTAAAGTCAATAGTTACTTGGTAGGCTTTTAATCACCAATTAAATGGTGATTTAGGTCTTATTCTTCATTTGCACACCATGGACCTAGGATCAAGCAAGTAAGGTTTTATTAGCAAAATTTTATATGAAATAAATATGAAAATGTGATGAAAATTATGCAAAATTAGAGACTAATCAAAGATCAAGTTGGGTTTTGAAAGAATCCCTTTCACTTAAAAACTCAACATTCTCCTTTAAAATCAAATCAAGTTTTGAAAATAAATTTTCATTTTCCCTTTTTAAATCAAAACTCTTCTTTTTTAAAAGTTTATATTTTTCTAATAAGTTTTCACAAAACATGAAAAGCTCTTCATTTAAAGCATGGGCCTCCATACTACGATCATGATCATTGAAAGAGCTAGCACTATCATCTAGATGAGTTCAAAGTTACCTTAATGGAGTATTCCTTTGAACCATGTAGACGTTTGCTCGGACTCATCTACTATGGCTTCTCTCTCCACATTGTTTAAAAGTTATTCTTAGAAAAAGCTCAACGTGTTTCACACTGCAAATGCGAAATCACAATGAGAAACTATAGATAAGTAATCTTTACTTGGTGATTGCCTAAGTGCAATCAATGCTTATGTATTAGCCTTTATATACTTGCCATTACTGATATAAGAGCTTTCAGTTGTGGCAAGATAAACATGCAATCTTTGGGCTTTTAAATATGAACTAATTATAAATTTTCACATATCTATGTTAGATGCATCAAATATAGGTGGAACAAGATAATCCATGAGTGTAAAATGTATGTGTGCAAAATAAATACTAGATTAGCAAAAGAGGATCACACTCCTAGGTGGTTAACTGAATATCAGGAGCACTAGCTCTGATACTAATTGAAAGTACACATAGAGGGGAATGAATAGGTATAGTGCTAATCTAATGTCAAACAAATACGGAATTTAAAAACTAAAAACTAACACACAAAGTGTAACCAAAAGTGAGTCCGAATTCCCTGTGAAGGGTTCTAAAACTTCTCATTACGATTCCTCTAAATTAAGAGTTGAGGTACTTCAATAGCTCTCTTGATTAAACACAAGTGTAGGCACATATACAATATTAAGCATATGAATATAAGCAAGTAAAGCAATGCAAGATTTAAGAGTTAAAAGTTAAGAGATAGAAGATCAAACACAAACACAAGGATATGTTTTGAGGTTCGAGCCATTGCTCTATGTCCCCGCTTTCACACAAAAGGATTTACAGTCCACACAGGACCTTCCACAAAAGGGATCTCCATTGAGGAATTATAACTTACACACCGAGAGTACACAACTACAACTCTCTCTCACACCTCTACACAAGAGGTAAACACAAAGCAAAAAGAAAAAGATTACAACTTGGTGATCACAAAGATCACAAATAACACTTGGTGATCTCAAAAGACCATAAACAAAAATCTCTCACAAATAAGATCCTAGAGGATATATTTGCAATGAAAAGCTCAAGTATGTGAGTGCACAAATTTTTTAGAAAAGAAAGCACAAAGAAAACACTTGAGAAAAACTTCTTGAAAGATAAAGAAATGAAGAACAGAGCTCTGATTCCCAAAACTTGTTTTCTTTGATTATTCAAAACTTTGAAACAAAATTAAGACTGAGATTTGAAGCCCAAAAATTTGTTAAAAACTCTGTAAAAGATGAGAAATTTAGCTCTTGAAAATCTTATCTAAAACTGGCCTCAAAGACCCTAATTTATAGGAGATCCAAAAACTAGCCGTTGGGGCTCAAGTCAGGTCAAAATTAACCTATCGGTCGACCGGCCGGTCGACCAACCAACGGTCATAAAAATGACCGTTGAGGTTAGCGATCGACCGCCAGATCGACCATCCCCAAGGCAAAAGCCTATCGGTCAACCGCTCGATCGACCGAGCCAACCCGAGACATGAGTTGAGCCAATTAGTCAACCGTGCAATCGACCGACCCTTAGGCAATGGGCTTTTGCACACCTTTCGACCAAGCCAGGCTCAAAAACAATTTTTATAGAGATTAAAATTTGGACTTTGACACACATAAAATCCCATAAATTTCACAAAAATAAGTTCATTAAATATTTGACGTTCAAATATATGAAATAAAAAGTCAACACATATTACAAACAATTGAACTATTTTTGAGGTAAAGAATTTTAGACTTAAACCAAAAATTGTATTTTCCAAAACTTAAACTTTGAAATAGAAATCTGATTTTTCTAAAACTAGTATAGATTCAAAAATAAGATATTTGAAACATATTGAAGCATATTGTATATGGATAGAATCCAACACATATAATAAATGATATATTCTTATTTTACACAATAAATCCCAAAATAAGTTTTGATAAATATAAAACTTTAAATACATGAACTAAATACATCAAAATACATTTTTCTACATATATAAAGCATAGATGTATATGGATGAAATCCAATATATATTAAACCATGTAAACTTTTTTTTGATGAACTTTATTCTTGAAACTCAATTAACTTTTGAAACTAAAAACAGTTAAATCGAAACCAATAAACTTTTGTGTGTATATATATACTTGAGCCTATCAAATCTAAACTATTCTTACATAAGATCTAAACACTAAACTAAACAAACCAACATACAAGTCTTCTTCTCCAAGTCGACTTGATCCAAACATGATCCATGAGCTTGACTTTTTTGAGTTTTAGATGCGATCTTGAAGCGCGAGCTCTTGAATCAATACATGATAGCTTCAAAACTTGACTTTGAATCCTTTATTAAATCTAAACACCTACTAAGATATTGATCAATATCTAAAACTATTTAAATACAAGATCATTAGAAACTTAACTTCATAAGTTAGTCATCATCAAAACTAAGGTGAAGGACATTTGAGCTAACAGAGAATGCATGAGGAATCATATAGTTCTGTGGAGATACAATTACTACCCTCACTCCCGCTATGATGTTTCCTCTAGGACCTATTCTCGATGCACCATCAAAGAATAGTTGCCAGACTTGTTCTTTGAAAGATATTTGAGTTATGCAAACTTCAGCAATCTCATCTGAAAGATCTTTATAAAGTTTAGTTGTTCTTGAATCTGAATGTTCAGCCAAGAAATCCACTATAGCTTGACATTTTGTAGCTTTCTGTGCCAGAAACCGCATCTCATACTGCGAGAGCAATATAGCTCACTTTGCCAATCGACCATTTAACAATGATGGCTTCGTCATAAGCAATCTCAATGGGTTAACTTTTGAGATGACGTGAATAGTCTGGCCCACAAGATAATGTCGCATTTTCTGGATGGTGAAAACCAAAGCTAGACACTTTTTTTGACCAGATTGTAGCGATGCTCAGCTCCGATCATGGTTATACTAAGCAGTAGACTGCTTGCTCATATCCCTGGTCATTATTCTAGGCTAGTAAAGCTCCCAATGAATGATTCATAACTCTAACATATATTAAGAAGGGTTTCTCTGATACTAGAGTTGCTAGGACTGATGGATAAATGAGATATTGCTTGATTTCTTCAAAAGCTTCTTGGCAAGCACTATCCCAAACGAGTAATACTCCCTTCTTCATCAGCTTGGTGAAGGGTTGGCAACATCCTGAGAGATTTGATATGAACCTCTAGATGTAAGCCAGTCATTCTTGTAATCTTCTGAGTTCTTTTAGATTTCTTGGAGGTAGCATCTTCTGAATAACACACACTTTCTCAGGGTCAAGATGGATTCCTTTGGATTTAACAACAAATTCAAGGAACTTGCCACCGAGCACCCCCAGGAAGGACTTGGTTGGATTCATCTCAACTGGTGTATTCACATGATGTCGAATACTCTCTTCAGATCTGCTATGTGATCACTTTTGTCGCGACTCTTCACTGTAATATCATCTATGTAGCATTCCACGGTCTTGCGTATATGCACGTGGAAGATTGTATTCATGGAGCGCTAGTATGTTCCCCTGCATTCTTCAAGCCAAAGGACATCACGGTGTAGTAGTACACTCCCAGTGATATTCTGAAGGATATATGCTTCTCGTCTCTGAGATACGTTTGGATTTGATTATATTCAGAGAAGCCGTCGATGAAGGACATCCTCTCGAAAATGCACGTATTGTCAATCATGCATCTGTGATAGGGAGAGGAAACTCGTCTTTGGGACAAGCAGTGTTTAGATCACAGAAGTCTATACAAATCCAATTTTCCCGTTCTTCGTAGGGACTGGAACAATGTTGGCACCCAATCAGGATGTTGCTTCTCCCTGACGAAACCAGAGTCTATGAGCTTCCTGACTTCTGATTTGATTGCTTTCATAATCTCTAGATGAAATCATCATTGCTGCTACTTGACTGGCTTCACGTCCGATTGATATTGAGGTGATGCATGGCCACCTATGGATCGAGACCAGAAATGTCTTCATAATTCCAAGTGAAGACATCTAAAATTCTCAAACAAGATGTATTAGGTCTTCTTTCTTAGAAGGTGATAATCTCTCACTTACAAAGAAAGGCTTAGGGTTAGCCTCAGTTTCCAGATTGTTCTGGATCACTTTATCCTCTATGGATAGTTCACGTTGCTTAAAGCATATGTCCCAGAAAGTGTTCAAGTATTTGATCTAGGGATCGGTATCCGACTGAACCATTTCTTCATCTTCCTCTTTCAGATGGCTAGTTGAGACCATATTTAGTGAAAGATTTTCGAAGATAGTGCCAATACTGACATCCGATTTCCACGATGACGTGCCTGACGAGTGGTCATGGTATAGAGACTCTTCAAATTCAAAGTCTGATGGGATTAGCGTTGACACATGACCTAATCCTCTTTGAGTTTTCTGATAGTAATTGAGGGCTTTCCCTCTGGCGTGAAAGATTGAAGTAGTGTTCGTCTTCCTTCACCAAAGTTCAAACCAAATCTTTTGGCAAGATTGTATCTCATTTTCTCCATCATACAGTGTGCGCTTGGCCCATAATAAAAGAATTATGGAGATTCGTCATTGTCTCCTGCACTTTCATAATTTATTGGCTCAGACTTGAATCTTCCAAATAGAATGACTTCTGACCCGTATGTTTGGCTGGCACTTCAAAGAGGGCTCCTTGCGCGTCACTGGTCTTTTCATGTACCATAAGGAATAACCTAACTTGTGCGTGCAATCTTGTCAAGGCATCTATTCAGATAAAGGGTCAGTATTTACGTGTTAATACTAGTATCTGATGGTACAGAATCAGAAACTAACACAGAAAGGTAAGCCAAATATAAATTCTCATTGATAAATCACTCACCTTCAACATTAATGGTGTTATTGAAATCGAGCTTATCAATGCTCGTTACAAGTGATTTTATTTCTTAAAGACATTTTTCTTCTGGTTCCAGTTCAGTGTCAGCTTCATTGCCAGAATCATGTTTTTCTAGAATCGGGTCCTCAGCAAGCTCAAGAGGATCTTGATAGAGGAGGGAGTTAGTGAATTAGTGCTCTACCCTCTTGAATGGATACTTTTCAGCGATTAATATTCTCACTCTTTCCTGTTCATCAGCGGATTTCATCACCTAATGAAGGATGAATGGGATGATGAAGTTACAGTGAATCCATGGTCATCCTAACAACAAATTATAAGAGTGTCACATTGATGACATAACACGTTACCTCAAATTTCAAATTCCCAATCTGGCATCTGAGGTTGATTTTAGCAATCGGGCGCGCACCATTGACGCTAAAACCATCAATGGTAGTCTAAATAGCACTCAATTGATGGGTGGAGATTTTCAAGTGTTGCATGACCCTGTGGGGCATAATGTTCAGCGCAGATCGTGAATCAACTTGAATGCGACTCACTTCAGATGACCTAATGTACCCTCTGTAATACAGGGGTCTATCATATTTTCTTTTGATTTGCATATCTTTTGGAGAGAATGTGATGCATGGGGAATGTCTGGAGGCCTGAAGATAGTGCTCATCATCTTCCTCATCTTGCATGGCAGGAATATGGGCTAGAAAATCTCAAAATTTGTCAGTGCTTCTCTTAAAGCCTCCCTCATAAACTTAGAGAGTATCAAGAGCTCATAAAAAGTAATCCGAGCATGAATGTTGGCAAGTTGGCCAAGGCATCAAAGTTAAAGAGAGTTGGTGGTCCCGCATAGCCTTTTTGAAGAGCTTTGGCGTAGCGAAGCTTTTTTTGTTTGTCCACGGGTTGCTTCAAGGGTTGATCAATTGTCTCCTTGACTGGATGGGAAGAGAAATGTTTCAAGTACTGCTTGCTAGATCGAGTCTTTAACGTGAAAGAAGCACCTATGTCAGCAGCAAAGGCAGACTCCGCTTCCCCTGAACTAGTGAGGGAGTGGTTCCTTATTCAGTCTCTCTTGTAAAGATGCTCACCACGTTACTAGAAGATGCTCTAGCCTTTCCTTTGGACTTTCTATTCGTGACGGTCATCCATTATTGGCTCTCGATGAGGCCAGGGTGAATCGCACACTATACTTTTCTCCTCTTTATTGTGAGGATCAGTATTGATCACCCTTAGTTCTCCTTTTAGGATAGGAACCACTCCGGTTGGCGCTGGTAGGAGATCTCAGCCAAATTGAAGGGGGGTTGTTGTTGTTGTCATATTAGCCGTCACCTTCTTCTGCTCTAGACGGATTTTGAGCACCTCCGCATTAATCAGAGACAGTCCATCTTTGAAGATGTAGCAACTTTTAGTGGGTGTTCGAGCATCCTATGGTACAAGCAGCAGTTCGAATTATCTATCTTGCCCACTTCTTCGAGACATCTTACCTCTGGTAGCTTGAACTTGTTACTTTATGAAGAAACTTAAATAGGGAGACAACATGCTCATCCTTGAAGGAATATTGCTTGTTAGCTCACACCTATTCTGAAAAATTATTCCTTATAGCCGGTTTAGGCTTGGGAGGAGATTTGACCTCAGTTGCAAGAGTGTCCATCCTTCTCAATTGAGAAGAAGATTCTAGAGTACGTCACGTTGATTTATCAGATCTCAGCTTGTTGTTCTTTTCTTCGACCTTGACACTGGCGATGATCTCCTTCGCTTGCTTGCCTTGTGCACCAACTGCTTTCAGGTGCAACACTCGACTACTCCTGTTTGAGTTAGGAGTGCGGTTTGCAGATTGTGGTGGCAAGTCTCTACCAGTGTAGATTGCGATATGCCACTCGGACACCAGAGTGCCATACTCCGAAACCTTTCCATAAATAATTTGATAGATTCTCCTTTCTTTTGTTTTGTTGTAAGGAAAGTTGGTACCGATATCTCTGTATCATCTTCGAAAAAGCGAGATAAAAGTAACTTCTCAAGGTCAGTCCATGTCTTGATAGAGCTAGAGGGGAGCTTCATGAACCATTCAAAGGCCACCCCCTTGAGGGTGTCAATAAACAAATAAGTCATGATTGTATCGTTCAATACTACATTCCTGATTTGGAATTTAAATAGTATATATGTTGGTTCGGTGGCCCTTTATCATCAAAAGTGTGCAGGGTCGGTGTCTTGAACTTAGGAGATAAGGAGCATCATCCTACTGTGACAGATATGGCCGGACTATTCCCGCCTCTTAGAATTTACTTCGATTAGCAATGTTCTCTAGGCGTTTCTCAAGTTCGTTTATCTGCTTAGAGTGACTGGCTCTATTTTCTAAACTATCCTCCTCTTCATATGAAGATTTGGGAGGTTCAGAATTGGAGTTATTCTTACTCTCAAGTTTCTCTCTTCTCATAGCCTTTACAGTCCTCCGGTGTGCATTTTTCATCTAAAATGCTAGTATTTATAGGCAAAAAGGAAAGGGGGAAAGCGTACGAAGATAAGTGAAGCTGACATTCCCCCAGTTCCTATGGGATTGCTGTGAAAATGCAACTTTTGCTTTGTTTTCACGGTAGAGCGCGGATCCCTAATTTGCTTCTATCTTCAATTGGTTATTTGGTTAGATCTTTGATTTTGACGTTATCGTCATTAATTCTCTAGTCAACCACTTTTTCAAAAATCTGGTTTTAACTGACTTTGGTCTAGGATTATCCTTCTAATACATTCTGATGTTCAGTTGTAATATAAATCCCCTCAGAATCTGGTTTAGTTAACCTAGATTTGAGATTTATTTTCTCCCATCATATCCTACACAATTTAGGTATTTAGACAGAATAATTGCAGGATTTATTAAAGAATGGATGTAGGAATGTAATAACAAATATGCAATATATGTATCCAAATACACCCCTACCCCTATCTTTTACTCATCCTTGAGCAAAACAATAAAACAGAACTAACTTTAACTCATTTTCTATAACACCCCGATCCCGCGGGTACGGAGACATTACTACGATGTACATACATAGGTCGAAAATACCCTCACATATATACGCTAAGTATCAGTGCAGACAAGAATCAGAGTTCAAAAATACGTGGTGTATTATACATTCTAACATATGAGCACAATTACAAAGTTATCACAGGATGTGACACATTATTATAAGAATATTACATCACCAATAGGCGCAAATATGAGGATACAAAGAGATGTATAATTATGAATAGTACATGCGCTCTCAAGTTACAAAGGAAACTCGAGGGATGAATAGGGTCCTGAAAGGATGGGGCTCCAGACTGTCTGTTGATGATCTACTTTTTAGCTGCGCTACTCTGATTAGCAACCAGAAAAATTCACAAGCTCCAACCTTTGGGATCTGGACATGAGGGTCCGGAGGAGTCAGAAACTCCCCAACGAGCGATGAATGCCAAATGGCATGCATGGACAGGCATACGTGTATCGATAAATCCAAATTAAAAGACATGTATTGAAAACTGTGTCATGAGCATAGGCACACTATACATGAATAAGAAGTCAGTATAAGACTAGGAGTGATCAAGTCAAGAGGATAAGTATAGTGGAGTAGCATACGGGGGTAAACATGAAATATAATAATGATTAATAAAACAAGAAATCTGTAGAAAAACGGATAGTAGCAAATACGAAAAAAACCAGTTGTATAACCCAATTTGCAAAGTAAAACAATGAGTTATTATCTAGGCATCTTATTATTATTACTCGATCGACCCATATATCTAAGTATGTGTCGTAGTGTACATCTCAACACACATACATCTATATATAAATAAGTCGAGATTGGTTATTAGAAGCTATGAAGAACTGATGGCTCATATTTATACTAGTTTCTATCCTACCTAGGACACAGCCTACGGGTGCCTAAAATCACCCAAACACACATCTTCTGGGTGCCTAAAAGCACCCCAACACGAATCGCCAGTTTAGTATTCCACCACTATAAGTAAGACATCATATCAACATTCATCAGTTTCCCCTATTCTCAGTATAAGTTGTCCTTTTTATAGCTTATTAAGCATAATTATCAAATTACAGGAATGAGCAGGAACATAACATGTTCAGGAGTAACAGGTATAACAAGAGTACATGCATAACAAGAGTAGTTGCATAACAGGAGTACTTATCAGAATCAGGTACTACAGTCCCGTAATGTGATAATCATGAGCCAAGAGTTAAGCATGACATGTATCAGGTGTTAATATGATATCATAACAGGGGCTAGGTAATAGCATGTAGATGACAGGTGTCAAGTAATAGCATGTCAAGTGTTAACATATCAAGCATGTGCATGGCAAGTGATAGATTAATATCTGAGTACAATCAAGTAGAGATGAGTAAGCTGGAGGCATAGACAGCGAACAGTGTGTAGTTACTAATGCGCTTGACAGAGTTACCGGGACGACTCAGGTTAAAACGCGAGTCTAAAATCCGACAACATCTTGCCTAGGTGAATCTAGTGAATAAAGCGCTGAGCGCTAAACATGCCTATCAGGCGATGCTATAAACAGAACTAGTCGTTAATAAGCCTCAGATAGGTTAAACCCGGAGGCAGAGCAATACGGGGATAAAGCTAAACCGTGCCTGAAGAGATTACGCAATTAAGCTCGGCTCGCAGACACATAGTGTAGCTAGTAAAATCCAGAGAGTTCAAGCAAAGCAAAAAAGTAAATTGTGCCTGACGAGGTTACGCAATTAAGCTTGGCTCGCAGCCACATGGCTTAGCTATGCCTCTAGCAAAGCTAGAAAACTCAGAGAGTTTATGTTCGAAGGTTGTTAATACCTGCAAAAGATGTTAGTGTTATACAGGCATAAATATAGTGTCATCTATATTATTACAAGCATTACAGTCATCGATTCAGTACAAGCTACGACATGTCCGTGATTATAACTCACACGAATTAATGAAAATACAAATACAAGTACAATATACCCGTTGAAGCGGGAAACCCAAATCAAGGCGAGGACACTCGTCAAAATAATACAAGTCACTTGCCTAAAAGATAACTTCATGAAAACGCCGCGCGCATGAGTCCCATGCAGGGAAATCACCGAAGTGAAAATGAACAGAGGCTCGGCCCAAAGGGGTGGCTGGCCCTAGTAGTGGTGCGCCGCCACCATGGGTGGCTAGGGGGGTGGTCGGCCCTATGGTGAGAGGAGAGAGATTATGAGAGAGTAAGATGGAGTTGGTGTGGTAGATTTTGGAGGAGAATGAAAAGAAAGGAGATGGAGATAATTGGGAGGGTGATGGTAGGAACTTGAAATGGTGGTGATGAGGTTGGTGTTATGGTGGTGATAGTGGTGGTGGTGATGGAGAAGAGTAAAAGAGATGGTGGTGAAACTGGTGTAATAAAGATGGTGGCGGTGACGTTAGTGTTGTCATTGTAGTTGTCACCGGAATGATCGTTGGAATGGTCACCGGAGTGGTTGCCATGAAGGGGAGCTCGGCCTTGAGCTCCAGGTGGTGACCGACCATGATGGTGGAGAAGTGGAGGTGGCCTAGTGGCAGGATAAGTTGAATGAGGTTATTTTGGAGAAGGAAGTGGTAAAGTAGTCTGTATGGTGGATTTATGAGATTCTTGGTGAAGTGGAAGGAGAAAGAGGAGGAAGCTGATGGGAGGTAGTGTAGTAGTTGTAGTGATTGTGGTGGAGATGAAGGAGGAGTAGTTGTTTGTTAGGGTTTTGAAGAATGATAAAAGGTTGAAGAAGATGGAATGGAGAAGGATTTTGGTGTTAGAGTTAGAATGAAAGGAGATGGAGTTTGGGGAGGGTTTGTTGCAAAATAGAGAGGAGGTGAAGGGACTTGGCCGGCCTAGGTGATGGGAGAGGGCACTTGAGTGCTTAGGATATTTTGGAGGGGATATTTTGGAGGAAGATTAAAGATGAATTAGAATGTATAAGAACTGTTTGAAAGTTGTTGGAAGAAAATGGAACGAAAAAAGGAGAAAAGAAAAAAGACCGGGAAAGGAAAAACTATGATTGGTGGAGAAATTAAAAATAATTAGATTAATGGATTCTTTGGACTCTGTCGCGGATACTAAAAAATCAAGAATATTATTTTAAGAATCATGGTGAAATCCGTTTCAAGAAATTCTTCATGATTTTCAAATTAAAAATCTTAGAATCGATCGCCAATACCGGTCGACATCAAATCTGATCGAAATATATTAAATTCTAAAAATTCCCAAAAATATATTAAGATAGTAAATATTATTCTAAGAAAACATGTGAAAGCGGTTTCTTGAAGTTCGACTCCATTTGTAAATTAAAATATAGGAATAAACCAGCGGTACAGATTAATCCCGATTTTAGGGTGTTTATAAAATAATTCAGAAAAAATTCGGAAAATCATGAAAATTTTAAATTTTAAAAAATAATTTTTGAAACTAAAACTGGTCAAATCTGACTATCACAAAGACCAATCGAGCAACATACTAGGTTCGGGTCCCCGGTTCAGACTAGGGTGAGACTCCGAGTCCACGATCAAGATCCAAAGCAAACAATCATATAGATAATCATAAAATAAGAATAAATACGTAAATTAAATCAAAAATACTATCAAAAATTTTGAATTTGTATCTAAGTATATATTTTGGGAACGGGTGTTATATTTTTATAGGAATCAATGTTGCACTTAGCACGTGCAACAAGCCGTTAAACCTCTACGTTATCCCTAGAGGACTAGTTTTATCTCGTGAGAGTTTTCAGTGGATTATACCACAAAATCTATAATAAAAGAGAAATAAAGTGTTAGTATTTTCAAAAATACATTTTTAAAAGAAGAACAAATATTTAAAGTGTTTTGGCAAGAATAAGTAATTTATAAGTTATAAGAATTCTAAACTATTCACCATAGACTTAGTCTTTATTCAAAAATATGTTATCAATTAAGGTTAGGAGTCAAACTGTATTTCTCATCTAATATATTATTTACCCTAAATCATATGCATCTTCGTGACCGTGAATATTTGACTAAGGATCCATCAACTCTAACTCTTATGCCTTATTTTAACATATTTTTAGTGGTGATATCCCTTAATTTTATTAAGCATTCTAATTTATCTATGTAATGAGACATAGGTTGGTATTACCAATCTGGACGATTTTAGGGCACCGGTGAGAAAAAACACCCCAAGGACTTAAGGACTCGAGCAAACAAGGCCACAAAATTAAAGGTTTGTATTAATTATATGGACTATTTTAGGCGTGAATACTTATACTTTATGAGACATACCCAGCTTAATCAGAAGATTTTTAATATATAAATATTTTTAATAAGGCATAAGAATCTTCATTTTTTGAATCCTAAGTAAGTGTATGAAGAATGCATATTTCATCAAGGTGAAAATCAAAATTAAATTACTTTTCTAATTTTTTATTCCTAACCCTATAATCAAACAGATAATCTTTATTTTGACCAAGTATAAGAAATCCTAATTATGGTTTTCCTATTCTTTAAAATAACTAATTCCTTTTAAAACAAGTCAAAATATAGTTTCTCTTTTCAAAAAGTTTTGTAAATAAAATAAAGAAGAAAACATATGTTAAAACCCACCCCCACACCTATCTTATATATTATCCTCAATGTATGAATGAATACATAGCATGATACCAACTTAAAAATGTGAAGAGTAATTCTTACCTATTGAGGATGAGTAAATATCATCCATTATTGTCTAGTTGAAAAATAAAAGAAAACACAAAAACTATAATACAACAATGAATTCCTAGCAGGTATAGAGATCAATCCTGATAAACAAGATCTTTCAAGATGATTTTCTCCGCTTCTGGGCTTAGATACTTAACGGTGTGGCTTTAAACGGCAACCAATCACTTGAAAAGTGGCATTATGGACCTCTATTATACCATGTGGGTGCGCCTTATGAACAAATATAGATCGGTCCAAAGGGATTTTAATTTTTCCCGAAAGAGATGTAACGTGAATTGTAAAGCAGGACTTTCATGTGGATTGGAAATCCTTTCGAGTTATGACCTTATCATGTATCATTATCATATGGTCCTTGTACAGTTTTGAGCAGTTATATACATCATTTTTTTATCTCTTCAAGCTCATCAAGTTGAAGTTTCTAGACTCTTCTACCTTGTCAAGATTAAATTTAGGCACTTAATCACCCAGTAATCTTTGTGTTCTAACTCGACAGGAAGATGGCAAGTTTTGCTATAAACTAACCTATATGGAGACATTCCAATAGGAATCTTGAATGCAGTTCTGTATGCCTACAAGGTATCAATCAATCGAAGGATTAATCTTTCCTAGTGATGTTCACAGTTTCTCTAGAGTGGTCTTGATTGCATGGTTGAAAACTTCTACTTGGCCGCTAGTTTGTGGGTGGTAAAAGGTGGCTACCCTAAATTGATGCAATATTTTTTCATTAAGGCTTCAAATGTACGATTGCAGAAATATTTTTCATCATCGCTAATGATTGCAAGAGGAAAGCTAAACGAGAAAATAAATTTTCTTTCAAGAAGTTTACCACAATTTTGTGGTCATTGTATCTACATGTTGTTGCCTCTATTTATTTAGAAATGTAGTCAACTGCCACAAGGATATACTGGTATCCATGAGACATAGGTGAGGGACTCATGAAGTAGATGCCCCAAACATCAAAGATTTCGACAACCAAGTTTGGGTTTAATGACATTTCAATCCGTCGTGCAATTTTCCCTAATCATTGACAATGATCACAAGATTGACAGTAGACATGTGTGTGATGAAATAAAGTGGGCCAATAAAAATCACACTGTAAATTTTTGCAATAGTCTTTTGCCCACTGAAATGACTACCACAGGCTTGGTTATGACAAAATGAAAGGATGTTCCTGAACTCAGAGTCAGGAACACAACGTTGAATGATCTGACTAGGACAGTATTTAAACAAACATTGTTCGTCCTAGAGGAACCATTTGACCCTAGCAAAGAAACACAATTGTTCTTGCTTAGTCCATAAATCAGGCATTTGTTTAGTGAAAAGGTAGTTCACAATGTCAGCATACCACGGAACAGTTGAATGGTAAATAGACATTAAATGCTCATCAAGAATGTCTCAAGCACAGGTAATGATTGGACGAAGATTCGATCACTAATCTAAACAAGTAGTTTGCGAAAAAATTCTCAAGCCCCTTTTTATCGTGATTTCTAAGTCGGATTCTTGTAGGAGTAAGATCCATCAGATTAGATGGGCTTTAGCATCATTTTTTATGAGAAGGTACTTTAAAGCCACATGATCGGTGAAAATTAGGACCTTAGAGCCTATCAGGTACGGACAAAATTTGTCAAAAACGAAAATGACTGCCAACAACTATTTTTAAATGGTGGAGTAGTTCAATTATGCGTAGTTAAAAATTTTGCTGGTATAGCAAAAAATATGAGAGTTTATCTACTTGTTGGCCCAGAAGAACTCTTATCGCATAGTCGAAAGCGTCACACATCACCTCAAATGGAAGATTCTTGTCAGGTGGTCGGATGCTGGGTGCCGAGATTAACTCGATTTTTAGCCTTTCATAGGCTGCCAAACAAGAAGAGGTGAACTCAAAGGGAACATCTTTTGCTAGAAGGTCACATAGAGGTTTGGAAATTTTTGAAAAGTCTTTGAGAAAGCAGCAGTAGAACCCAGTGTGGCCTAAAAATGATCTCATCTCCCGACCAGTTTTTGGAGTGACAATTTAGAAATTAATTCTACCTTAGCATTGTCAACATATATACCTTTTTCTGAAACAATATGTCCTAAGACAATCCTAGATTTCACCATGAAACGACATTTCTTCCAATTCAGATCAAGGTTCTTCTCCTTGCATCTTTTCAACACCAGTGATAGATGATACAGACCCTCATCAAAATCAGACCCAGAGACAGAGAAGTCATCCATGGATATCTCTAAAAATGGCTCAACCATGTCTGAAAAGATGCGCAACATGTACCGCTGAAACGTAGCAATTGCATTGCATAGCGTCGGTAGGCAAATGTATCAATGAACAGGTGAATGTCATTTTCTCTTGGTCTTCATGAGCAATAGGGACTTGGTTATGTCCAGAATAACCATCAAGGAAGGATTAGTAAGCGTGATCGGCAAGACGTTCTAACATTTGGTCGATGAATGGCAGAGAAAAATGATCTTTTCTAGTCATGGAGTTGAGTTTCCTATAGCCTATGCATACTCGCTAACCAGTTTGAACACGACTTGGAATCAACTCATTATTCTCATTAGCAACAACTGTGATACCGGACATTTTTGGCATAAACTTGCATAGGATGATCAACTGACTATCAGAGATAGGGTAAATGATTTCCGCATCTAACAATTCATGGCCTTCACTCTCACTACCTCTTTCAGAATAGGGTTCAAATGCCTCTGTGGTTCTCTTGAGCTTTTGGCATTCTCTTCAAGATGAATTTGGTAATTATCACAAAGAGACTAATTTTCTTGATGTCCGCTATAGTTCAACGTAGAGTTTCCTTATATTCACTAAGCACATATAGCAACTTCCTTTCTTGGTCCTTATATAAATTAGAAGAAATGATCACATGCAAGGTTTTGGAATTACCTAAAAAGACATACTATCGAGTAAAGGCTTGAGCTCTAACGTGGGGCTCAATGATTGATAAAAGAAGAACAGATGTTGACACAGGTAAGTATTCTACCTTGGATTTCCATGGAGTAGTGTACATGATAGGAACAGTCTAACAATGCGTTGACCTCTTTTATAGACTTATCAATATCAAAATTCTGTTCAAAATGAACCAAGCATTTCTCCAACGATCTTCATAACATGACTCCTCAAAGGTGTGACTGACCAAAATATCAATCATGCTGACCTTATCATGATCATCCATTACAGGTGGTTGAGAACTAGTGTGAAAAATATTCAGTTCAATTGTCAAACGACAAGACCATAACTTCATTCATACATCTAATGAAAGCATCAACAATAGAAAAGAATGGTCTCCCAAAAATCACAAGGGAGTGACTACTGGGATTTGTCACTGGTTCAGTGTCTAAGACCACAAATTCCACATGAGAATAAAATCTGTTGACCTATAAAATAACATCCTCAACAATTTCTTTGGGAACCTAAACAGACTTGTTTGCTAAAAGCATTATAAGATTAGTGGGTTGTAACTCCTCTAAACCTAGTTGTTTGTACACAGAATAGGGCAAAAGGTTTACATTTGCCCCTAAATCTAACAGAGATTGGTTCAAAACCTGATTTCCTATCCTAACTATAATCGTTGGACTCTCAGGTTCCTCATACTTTAGTGCAATGATCTGTTGGACAAGACAAGATGCTTGTACAACAAATGTTACTTCATGAGAAATAGAAATTTTCCTCTTGACAGTAGTGAGGTCCTTTAGAAACTTGGCATAAGAAGAAATATGGTTAATTGCATCCAAGAAAGGAATGTTGATTTGGATATTTTTGAAAACTTTCAAATTTTCTCACAGTGGTTTTTCTTCCTATTAGCTTGAAGATGTTGAGGAAATAGGGCTTTGAGCATAAAGGCTTTCTCTTGAGCGTCAACAACAACTTGATATCTTTCTTTGTTAACTCCTTTGGGACCTCTTTCTCTATCTCCTTGCTAGGAATTTCAATATTAGGGTGATTGTTCAATGGATTTGGACTTGATTGTCCACTCTCCTGTCAGACCGTAAAGTGTGAATAGCCTGAACTTCTCGGTTTGTTGAACCAGAGCCAATTTTGAATTGGCTTGTTGGAATATTTTGAGGAACAAATTATCCTCTCGAGTTAGGTACAGTTTGACTAAGGAATTATCCTTTCTCTCTCCCTCCTGCAGATGCAGCTATTTGTTTTAACTGAACCTCAATCTTAGCTATCACCTTAGACGTATTGTGATTTATTTAGGCTTGGTTCTAATTAGTCAGAGCTTGGCTCTACATAAACTGTTAGAACATGTCCTCTAAAGATGGTTTTCTTTGATTGGAAGGAACATGGGAGGGACAGATTGTGTTGCAGCGAATTGCAGCGAATTGGTTTCCCTTATGAAATTGATTATTAGGAGGTGGTCCTTGAAATGATGGTGATCCACCATATCCTTGTCCGCAAGAAGATTTCCAGAAAGGTTAGGATAATTCTGCCATCCTGTATTGTATATTTTACTGAACGGGTTGTTGTTAGGATTGGGCTGACTACGTGTATTGAATATATTTGCTTGCTCGGCTTTGACAACTGACAATCCAGGGTACCGTTCTACCAAATGGTCATTACTGTCACAAATGACACAGTTGGGAGACACTACGGGCTTAGATAGTTTAGAAGCTGAAGATTGAACCCCTTTGCTTATCTCTAAGGCTTTAAATCTTCACACTACTGATGTCATTTTGGCATCATTCTCAAAGTTTGGATTGACTCTATGCTAACCACCCTTGTTGGTGATGGTTGTGGTGGTGCTTGCTTAACATCAATACTAACATGTTCACATTCTAAAGTATTTTCTGCTACCTCTTCAAAAAATTCTCATGGATTATTGGCGGTTTTACTAGTGAATGCTCTATTGCAAAGGGATTCAAAACAATGGTCTTAGTTGGGTAGTCTAAGACATCATACAATATTTGGATCAGCCGGATTTTTTTCAAATCTATGGTGGGGACACTCAAGCAAAAGGTCTTTAAATCTCTCAAAGTACGTGTCTCCCCTTATAATTATCGAAGGTGTTAAGGGCTTGACGTACATAAGCAGTCTTCTATTTTAAGTAAAATTTTCTATAGAAGACTTTAGCTAAATCTACCGAATTGGTGATTGTTCCAGGTTGGAGAGAAAATAACCAAGCCTTGGCTTTTGTCTTTAGGGAGAATGAGAACAACCTAAGTTTTAAGGATTCCTCCATCATTTGGTTATACTTGATTATTCCACAGATATCCTGTAACCCCCTGATCCCTGATGTACGTATCACAGTATCAATACTCGATACGGTGTACAAACTTGATTTGATCTTTCTGCAAGTAAGATTGAGCCATTGTCAGTTTTGAATATTATTTTCTAATATTTTAGATTTTTTAGAATTTTCTGGAATTTTTCTGAATTATTTTGGAAAATCTCCGTATCGGTGCCGACGGATACCAATAATTGGCTCTACGATTTTTAATTACAAATAGAGTAGAATTTTGGAACTCTATTTTCACATTATGTCTTAGAATCCTATTTTTCTATGTTAGGGTATTTTTGAAAATTTTTTTGAATTTATCAAAAGTCGAGTCAAAACGGTGTCGCCCAATATCGGTGATACCTTTCAGAATTTTTAACTTGCAAATCAGATAGAATTTTTAGAATCTGATTTCACATTATGCATCAGCATAATATTTTCTATTTTAAATAATTTTTGGGAGCTATTCAGAACTAGTCAATTTTTGACCCATTAAAATAATATTAATTAATTAAATGAATATTTAATTTCTTTCTCCCTTCTCTTTCTCTTTCTACAGACTTTTCTGGCCATCGCCATACTACACCGCCTCTCTCTCCATTAATTCCCTTCTCACTCTCCATCTTTTCAAACTCTCTCTCTCTTTATCTATTTTATTAAATCCTCTCTCTAACTATCTCTCCCTTTCTCACTGTCTCTCTCTCCCCCCTCCATCACTCTCTCTGTGTGTGCAAGCAATCGGAGAGGCCGTTACCGCCAGCCCGACCTGAGCACCGCCACCGGCAAGGTGGCCAAGCTGAGCTTGGTCGTTGCTCCCCTTCTCTTTTCCCTCTCTTTTTCCTCCCCTTTTCTTCTTCTTCTTCCTTTTCTTTTCTTCTTCCTGTTCCTATCCATGTTCTTCTTCTCTTTTCTCTCTCTGTCTTATCCCTTGATTCTCTCTCCCCTGGCAGAACCGTCACCGGCAAGGCATACCCGCCACTGGCGAGGCGGCGCCGGCGGGGCTGGCCGCCGCCGGCCCTTGCCCCCTTTCTCTCTCTTGTTCTCTCTCTCTCTCTCTCAATGGGTTTCAAATTAACCCTATTGGGTTAATTTGAAACCCATTAAACCCGTTAACCCATTAACCCATATTCCTATAAGTCAATTGGGTTTGGATTTGGATCTAAACCCGACCCAATATCAACCCAAACCCGCTTCTAAACCCAATAAAGGTAATTTTCTGTAAAACCCCCTGTTATATAATGCTTGTTATATTTTAATCCTTATTTATTACATATTTAACATATTTCTATTACTTTTAGTATTCCAGCGATATCTGGAGCATCCGAAGTTCGATTTGGACGATCCTGAAACCATTGCGATCGTGGGAAAGAGAGCTACCTGTCCATGACCAGTTTGTGAGTGTTTTTCTTTTATAAATTCAGATATCATAAATTGATGATTGCTTTAAGTAATAAATCTTGATTATAGATAAATCATTATAAATATTAATTAATAACTAGTAAGTAATGGAAACTCATTGTAATAAGAATAAACATAATATTATAAGTTGCTTCCTAATTTAATATAAATATAAATACTAAAATATACAGCTCTGACACAGTCATCATACTATCACTGCCACTGACACAAGGGCCACTATTTCACAATATTCTTGGACACTATTATTTTTTGTATTGTCTCACAGGTAGATAACTATCGTTACATGTATACTGATCCACGAAAACTCTATTACACTGGACATAGTCACTACTATACGGATACTAGACACCGTTATTTCATAAGCTTGTATCATCATTACACGACACTGTAGTTCATTGGACATGGTATTACATGTTACATTGACCACTGTCATTACATGTACTAGTGATACACAGATATGTTACATGGATTATTGCTACACGACTATGCTACACGGATACACGGATAGGATACAAAGATACACGGATGTTCACTGGTATACATATATTGATTATTTATATGTATTCTTGCTCCATGTATTTCCTTCCTGTCATCCCGTTACCTGATTGTTTCCCGTTACTTCTTTTGATATTCTCGTTATTGATATTCTCATTCCAGGACATAAGTGTTGTTGATACGCGATGTGTGGAACTAAGTGCCACGTGGATCTCAGTCACGGGGGCCACCTCTAAAATCCCACATCTCTTGTATATCGTTTTCTGTTATCTTGTATCATGATATCAACAAATCTCATGTCCTATTATTATATTACTTGTACCATGCAGTGTTCTAGTTCTTGATACTTGTACCATGCATTGTTCTAGTTCTTGATATACTGTGTAGCTCAAATATAATGAATATAACTTGGGGATGGGAAGACTTGACGGTTGACTAGGTCTTATCTGGTGGATGTCTGAATCCATTGTTAGTCCCACTGTAGGGGATGTGGTAGAGCTGACTACCGTTTATATTGTATTGTTTCTTGCTCTTGCCCTAGCGGGTATCCCTGGTCTCAGCAACTAGCGGTCTGTTTAAGGCTGTTGTCCCGGGTATACACGAGATACACCCACCTGATTAGAGCTCCTCGACCATTGGGTTTCCAATTAACATAATAAAATGGTATACACAATAGTGACGTCAGGAACACTTGTTATTTGGTCAATCTATCATTTGGATAATGGTACCCGTATGCCATGTCCGAATGGGTTCGACTGGAGTACGGGCTTCAGTATGAACTGCCAGTGGTATGGGACACTAGAAAAGATTGATTAAAATATTAGGTGATACTGATCGTTATTATTGTATAAATAACATAACTTGTTGATACGTGTATCCCATTGTGTAGTTGTATTTGTTACATTCCAGATAATTTATCTACTATCATGTTACCTGTATACTTTGCTACATTACCTAAAACTTATTACACTTTATGTAGTGACACACTTTTCATGTACACGTATACCTTGCATTGCATGTCTTTTGTTCCTATATATACTGTAGCCACTGTTCCCGTATGCTCACATCGTTATAGAATGGTTGCATACTTCATTCACATGTTCATATGCATCATATCAACAATATTTATTATATATAAAACTGGAGACTACTGTAGACATGACCCGATGATAACATGCTAGTTGGCGATGGTATTAAAATATGACATTTTTATTTCTACTGATTATTAATTTCGAATTATCTAGTATCACTGATACATAAACATGTATTATATTATTATCGTGCATGTATTACTATATTACATATTACTGCTTCCTTCATTTTACCGCTCAGTAGGTCGCTTTCTGACGACCCTGGGTTTGCGTGCCCAGGTTGAAACTCCGAGTTATCGTATTGTCTGATATTTCTTTGGATTCACATAGGAGACTCATCATTGAGACCATTCATAGATATCTTTGTGATTTATTTTTATTATCTTATTTGTCCCTGTTTTCATATCTGCTATGATCGCTAAGCTCTTTCTGCAGGTATTTTTGTACTTATTTAATACT